>OY728134.1:738746784-738969686 GCA_963277665.1 Viscum album | reverse complement strand
ACCTATCGGGCCCCTAGGACCTAAATGCCAATAAATCATAGACAGGGCATCCGATTGACACGTTGTCTGTTTTGATGAGACCCATATGATGAGGAAAACCTTTGACATAATTTTACATGGGACTATTTGATAGTTGTAGTATCTACCAGTATATTGTGGAGAATATTATCATGAATATGAGAATTCAGTGTATGGAGACCTAGTAGCTAGCTGAGACTTGACGACGATTGAACTTTTGACCCTGTGTGACTTGACTAGCCTAGTGGGTAGTGCCTCTGTGTGACGTGGCAGTCCCATGGTGGAGGATCACCTCTGTGTGAGAACGGAATACCTGCGGTACTCAATAGGAGGAGTACCTCTATACGCTAGTAGGGTGAGCACCTTTGTGTGACACGACAGACCCACAGTGGGGAGCGCCTCTATGAGATGCAGTAGACCCACGAAACATGATAGGAGGAGTGAATCAGCAGTCCAAGGATAGTGAGAAGCACCTCTATGTGACACGGAATGCCCACAATACTCGATAGAGGGGGAGTACGCCACCAGCCATGGTTTCGATAAAAAAATCATTGTTTGAGTTGAGTTAATGACATTCATGTTTTCCTCATGATTGAGATGAGTAACTATATAACACAGTTATATTTATGGGCTTATACCTAGGTAATAGTTATCTATTGATTTCATACAGTGTGGTAACCCATGTTGGATTTTTGAGACCATGAGGAACATGGGGTACCTACTGAGTATTGTTATACTCACCCCTAAATGGGATATGCCCACACCTAGTTTTGTTGGTTGCAGACGAAAAACAATGCTGATTGGGGTAGAGAGTAGCAATACTGGATGGTACCTAGGGGTGGACCACTTAGAGAGACCAACACTGAGCGGATAGATAGACTTTGGTTGCTGATGAGGCCATTATTACCCACCCATCAGGTAAGAATTCTAGAGGACGACCCAGTAGATGCTTTACTTATTTTCTTCTATTGTACTAGAATTTTAGTTGTATTGTACACTAATTCCATAATTGTATTTCCACCCACCTTTACATTAAGCACACTATTTTGTATTCAGTTTTACTTGGTGTTTTAAATCCAGTTGAGTATTCTATTGTGGTTTTTACAGTTATAAGGGAAATGACATCCTAGATTAGGGATTTACGCCTTTGTTGCGAGTCAATATCCATTGATTTATGGATGGTGGTCTTGGGGGTAGTCATGATACGAGCCCCGGGTGAGGATTCGTGAAAAATTGGTATCAGATGATTTTGTTATACTATAGAACATATGAGTCTAATATATATTTAATATGAAGAAATAGTGTTAAGGGTACTAAGTGTGTATTTTAGTTTAGGGAGTCCAGTGTTGGTTCGTGTATCTAGAGTATCCATACACCAGGAACCTGAATTCTGATTTCCAACTTAGTGCAAGAAAACACAGATTGTGTGTGAGTTTTTAAAAGTTATTCATTAAGTTAAGTCAAATAGGTCATCTCACCAGGTATAATATTCTGACTGTGTCAAATCTCTTTCTTTCAGGATGCATCCCTGTGGCCGACCAGCTAGAACCTTGAGAGTCATGTGATCTGACAACCCACCGAGGGATGAGACCTTGGTGCAGGGCCCTTCACCAACGGAGGCACTAGTGGTACCACTTCCCATTGAGCCACCGATTCCACTATCCCCCGCAGCATAAGATGCACACCGAATGAGCATGTTTCATCAGTTATAGCACCTGAGGCCTCCCAGGTTCAGTTGAAATATAGACCCACATGCGACTGAGGATTGGCTGGAGGCTTTGGTGAAAGTCTTCATGCAGGTAGGGACACTAGCTGAATTTATGGTGATTCATGCTGTAAGTATCCTCGAGGTAGTAGCAGGTAGATGGTGGTATATAATACTCCATGTTAATGATGTGGTGACACATCTATGGGAAGACATTAACAGCTTGTTCTGGGAAGAGTTTTTACCAGCCACCATTAGTGCAGTGCGGATTCAGGAGCTACTGCATCTACAGTAGGGTTGCATTATGGTAGCTCAATACTCAGCGAGGTTCACTGACTTCTCGCACTACTCCACAGATATGGTGCTCGACCCATTATATAGGGTCCAGACCTTCGAGAAGGGGCTCATGAAAGAGATCAAATACTCAATGATCTCCCTCAGTATCCCGACGTAGCTGGGGTGTTAGAGAGAGCCCTTCTAGTGGAGAGTTTCTTTGCTGAGTAGTTACCAGCAGAGAGATCCACTAATAATCGACATGCAATAGAGTCATCTGCAGCTGGCTGTAGATAAATGACACAGATATCCAAGAGGATCGGACCTACAGGTGGTCAACCATAGGACTAAATATCAGTTGTGCAGGGCACACAGAGTAGAGACACATATTCCAGGAATTGAGAGTGTTACTCATGTGGCGAGCGGGGTCACATGGCACATGACTGTCTGACCCACCCTATATATGATCAACAGTTAGTCGAGGGACCACCCAAGTAGAGGAAAAGGTTCGATCAAGGAATTATATCGGGACCATGTGGAGATGGTAGAGGACTTGGTTGAGCAGCTGGAAGTGGACAACGTTTTGAGGTGTTTCCACCACCACCACCTGGAGGTCCACACCAACTGTATGGAGAAACTGGATAGGGGAGATCTTAGCTTCAGTTAGCTGTGGAATATGACCATGGCACACCATAGATGATTAAAGGAACTATCTATGTCTACACCACTTTAGTTGTAGTTCATCTATTCACAGGTGCTAGTCATTCATTCATTTCCACTACCCTCGTTCAGAGTTCAGTGATTCTGACAGATCCATTTTGATGATCTTTATTTCTAGAGAATCATGCAAGAGTAGACTCGATGATTAGGCTCTGGATCTAGCTGTGTGAGCATACTCTTGGAGGAGAGATCTTCGACTGGGATCTCTTCATAGTGGTGTAGAGGCCATATAATGCCATCATGGGTATGGACTGGTTATCTCCATTGCATGATCATATTGACTGTATTAGGAGAAAATTTTGGTCTTCCCACAAGGATGGGACTAAGTTCACCTTCACCGGTAAGAAGGAGGCCTTTGAAGCACTGGACGGACTTACTCGGAGTAGGGTGTAGCCGATCACTCATCATTTCGATTGCCTTACCCTCAGAGTGGTGGATGTGGAGAGTCCAAGCTATCATGTAGTGGTGGAACATTATGCAGATGTTTTCCTTGACGATGTTCTAGGACTACCTCCTCACTTAATGGTGGACATCTACATTGATTTTTACCCCGGGAAAACACATATATTGTAACAATTGGGTCCCGGTGACAGCACATCCAACTACCTTAACACGGTTGTCGGGTCCTGGCCTACTGGGTACCACCAGTTTCTCCGAAGACATGTGGGACCGACCCTAGGGCCTACCCACATGGCCCAACCGGTCACAAACAGACAGTGTTACTCATTTTGCGGGCAGGGTCACTTGGAACATGATTGTCCAACCTATAATACAGACTATCAACATTCAGTTGAGGGACCACCCATATAGAGGCAAAGGTTCGATCGAGGTAGTCTGTTGGGTGTAGGTGGACGTGGAAGAGGAGCCTATCGAGCAAATAGTGGTAGATGATGTTTCAAGGTGTTTCCACCACCACCACCTGGGGGACCACCCTGACCGTAGGGTGCAAGTGGACAAGGGAGATCTCAACTTCAGGTAGCATAGGCTTAAGAATATGGTGCTTCATAGATGATTCGAGGTATAATCTGTGTCTACACCACATTAGCTGTAGTTCTTCTAGACACAGGTTCTAGTCATACATTCATTCCCACTAACCTCATTCAGATTTTGGTGATTCCGATAGAGCCATTGGCTCGTTCCTTATTGTTAGAGACTCCTACGGGAGAAGACTCAATGATTAAGAAATGGTTCCGGGTGTGTGAGTTTCTATTGGAGGCGAGAGCTTCGACTGGGATATTCTCATAGTGGCATCGAGGCCATACTATGTCATCTTGGTTGTGGACTGGTTATCTACAGTCCATGCTAAGATTGACTATATTAGCTGAAAAGTGTCATGTGTCCGCACTGATGGGGCCTAGTTCACCTTCACTGGTGAGAATGGGGCCTTTGCAGCAATAGACGGACTTACTCAGAATAGGGTGAAACCGATCACTCATCATTTGACATGCCTTACCCTCGATGCAGTGGATGTGGAGATTTTATGTTATCTTGTAGTGGAGGACCAGTACGCGGATGACATAATAGGAATCCATTTATTGGAAATGGTGCAGAACACCAGAATGCTATAATGATGTTAGTGAGAGTAAGATGCTTGGAAATGAAATTATCAATGAAATGGTATGGATGGTGAAAATCAATCAAAATCACATCAATGAAATGAAAATTAGACAAAAGAGTTATACCGACAATTGTCGATGAGACCTTGAGTTCAAAGTGGGAGATATGGTAATTCTCAACAATATTCATGGAAGAATTTCATAAGATTTAGGAAGAATGGAATTCTATGTCCTAGGTACATCTACCCCTTCAAGTTACTTGATTGATTAAGAGATGTGGTATATCGACTAGAACATCCACCTACCAAGTGGAAGGTACACGATGTTTTTCATGTATCGATATTAAATAAGTACTTACCAGATCCATCACATGTACTCTCTTCATAGGTTGTACAGTTGGAGGATGATCATTCATAAGAGGAGAAGATAGTGAAGATCTAGGATCATAGAGAAAATGTTCTACGTAACAAGACTACTTACCCAGTCAATGTACTATGGCAAAAACATAAGTACAAAGAGGCATATAGAAACTATATGATGTAACAAATAAAAAAGTTAATTCACTTATTTGTTACTTATAATGTAAAATAAAATTTCTAGAGAGAAATTTCATAAGGGGAAATAATTTAATGACCCTATATTTTATTAATGAAAATTATTTTCTTATAAATATGACATATAATCACATGAAATCTCCTCACAATGAACTACTATGTTCTATGTTTCCAATAAACCTAATGTTGACACTTCTGTGATTTTAATTACAAAAATCATACAGACACCATTGTGATCAGTAAGATGTTTGGTGTCTAATAAAAAATATTAGTTTTGGTCAATAGTAATGAACCATTATTAACATTAACCCACCCTTATGAATATTAATATGACCCATATGAACAATAATTCAAGAATGTACTCTATTATAAAAAATTTTATATGTTGTACCTAATGATGGGGTATAATTTTTCACAACCATAATACATGCCTCATGATTTATTAGTGATGAAAAAACCCTTTCTATCTCATTAATCCCTCTTAAGTACACCCAATACCATGCCACTAATCTTTTAAGGGATTATATCTGAAATACAATCGTTCCATAGGGTTGCCTTATCATCCTTTTTCCAAAATGAAGATATCTTATATTTTTATGTGAATCTCATAAATTCTATGTAAAAGTACCAAATTCATTTAGCAAGATTATTTCATCAATCTATTATGGGGATATTATTTTTTTTATGTGATTCCCTCCTCAATACTTACTGATAAGAAAACATGTTGTGTGGGAACTTTTTAATTATTAATCAATTTAAATTGGAAAATATCATATGTTTTAATCCAATTATTCTTTTATAAAATCATTATTATTATAATTAAAATATTTTGGGATCAATTCTAATTTTCTGAAAAAGATTATTTTCGTATATATTTTAAATGCATGTTACTGTTTTCCTAAAAACCACACGAAATTGTTTAATTGATATAAATTCTTAAATACAATTTCTACATGTTTTAACTCATGTTTGACATCAAATAAAATGATATATCCTTATATAACCTTATAAAATTCCATTAATGTTTTAATTCATTTCTATCATGGTTTCTTTTATGATATCCCCATTTATTATTCATTATGACAATATTGTGGTACACAATTAATTCCTTTGGTAACCCTTATATTTATGTAATATTGATTATGTATGATTAATTATGTTGAAATATTAGTCCGGAAAATTTTATGATGGGTGAACCCATATAGCACTCCAATGCATTGGGTAATGTTTAGTCTCGTGATATGTTATGCACAATGGTCATAACGGTTATCCTTGACTCATTTTTCCATATGCAATGGTATTGGTTTTTAACATTAACTTGTGATCCTCTATGTTCAATGATACTTGACTTGTGATACAACTAGGATTTATGTTTCTTACACATTTATATGAATTCAAGTTATTATGACCCCATTTTTATAAATTATTATATCACATGTTCCCTGACATTTTATATCATTATGTCACGATATTTATCCCATGTGAAAATTCCATATTTGTAAATATTATTAACTTACAGGTATTTTATGTCATAAATTCGTTAATGTGATCCCCAAGGTAGCGATTGAACATGATAGGTGTGAATAAAATTTAGGATCTCTTCGTTAATATTAAATAATTTTGTGTTTTTTTAGTTCCCTATTTTCATATTTTTTACCCAATAC
Organism: Viscum album; assembly: GCA_963277665.1. NCBI lineage: Eukaryota > Viridiplantae > Streptophyta > Magnoliopsida > Santalales > Viscaceae > Viscum > Viscum album. The sequence continues at coordinate 738,963,196 of OY728134.1, read as the reverse complement.
TCCAAGACACAAGAATTAATTGTTCTTTGAATGTACCCTGATGTTTAATTATGATTACAATCATGTAATGCGTAATGTAAAATGATAAGGTCTCTATATGTATGGAATAAATAATAACACATAATAGATAATAATCATTTGAATTTTTTTTGTGAATTCTATGTCTTATAAATAAATATCCATTATCTTTTTATACACATTTGCCTTTTTGATACCTTTGATGTTCATATCAATTTTTGTACTCGACATGTTTTTAAAACTGTTTATTGATTGGTGTGTGTATTTGAAGGAGGGTAGCATGGTAACGCAGAAATAATGTGACCTTTAATGACTATGGTTGAAATTGTATATTATCAATTATTGTTATTATCCTTGGGGATCACTGATGAAATTATGCATAGAGAACTTCCTTTAATTGTATATCGGTGTCCTTATGTGTTTCATGAAATTTTATTTTTGGTTTTTACATGATAGGGATGTTTAATTTTTGATGTAATCGCTTCAAGTAATGAAACATTTTTCAATTCTATCATATATAATATAGCTAGTAAAATTGGTAAAATTTATGTTCTAGATATAGGTGTTGGGAAATAAGGGATTTATAAGATTGATCACATCACTTTAGGATGATTTTGTTTTCTATGTAATGAACTATGGTGGTCAAGTTTGTATTTGAATTGGTTATTGTAAACTAAGTCTGGTTATGATAATGAATTGATACATGCTTCATCTAATTGATTCGTTCTATTATCAATTAAAGTGATCCAAACAGTTCTCTAAAATTTATTTTTGATTAAGGTATCATTATATTTGAATTTAAATGAACGATATTCCATAAAATGTTTTTTAGAAGGCAGTAAATTCCTTATGAATTTCTTTTTTTCATTAGGTCGAACAAATTTAAAAATTGTATTCTTGAAATTTATGATTCATCTTTTTCATAGGTACACTTACTCCCTTGTAGAGGTGTTTTTTGATGAAATTATAGTGTTTTCTCATACTAATGGTGTCCATGAAAAATAAATGGAGATTATTATGATCACCATTTTTTATACATACTCTGATAAAATTACAATAGTTAATATTTTAGATATAATAATACCACATTCTTGGGAATTTTATTCATGATATGTGTGTATTGGTACACCCTAAAAAGTTATAATATTTCATTTTTTGGAAATTACTAATGATTTAATTTGATAGACAAATATTATTTGGGATTAAAGTGTTAATATCACTGATATTTCTGTTCATTCATTTCCTCACTTGTATTATGGTGATATTTACAAGAAAAGGAACTCCCTTCTGAAGGAAGAATTATTGTCATAACTTTTTTCAGGAATATATGACATGACTATGTTCGGCACCTATATTGATCGTTATGAAACTAGTTGAAGGATATGTAATATTCTATGAAAAATAGGGATCTACGATGGGTTTCATTATCAATAAAGGGTATCATTTAGTATATTATAGATTGTAATAGTTGTGAATATCTAAAAAAATTACATGATGCATGATCTGAAATATGTTGTAGTGGGCCATGAACAAAAAATTTGAAACATTATATTTTTATTAAAAATATCACTTCATTCAATGATTATGGATAGATTATCCCTAAATGTGTGACAATGAGTTATAAAATTATAATAGAAATTTGATTTATAAAGATATTTTATTAATCCAAAAATCTTATAACTAATTATCTATAAAATCTCACGATCTATGGAAATTGTTGAGAATATTTACTAATATTAACATGGATTCTACTAATATGAATAATTACTCATTCTTTTACAAATTATTCTTATTCATTATATAGTTGAGAATATCAAAGATTACCAATGATCTCATCTTAATAACATTACCAAATCATTAAAACTTAATGTTGGGGATACAATTAATGGATTTAATAAATATGGGAACTCATTGTTTCACTATTGATATCAGATAGAGTTTCCATCAACTTTTAAGTATCTTATTATAATATCTTATAACCATTCTTAATGGGAAAGTCATATTCGAATACATAAACTTTACAAGGTGATGAGTACCTATTTTTTTTGTGATCATGTATGTAAGAAAGAGTGATTGATTATGATATAAAATAACACACCTACAATAGTTCATGGAAGAAATTCCATCAATGACTATACATATTATTAAAATCATTATCAATAACTTTATATAAATTAAAATATATTTACCAGGAATTTTTAATTCTTTTGTTGATAATGATTTTGAATTATGATTCAAAATATCTTATTATCTAAAAACTCAAAAATATCCACATTTATCTAAATCCAATAACAAAATATGGTGGAATATTTTTAATTTTCATATTTGAATAGTGGTGAAATATCAATGTTTTAAAGTATAATTTATATTTTATATAGATTCATGATTCACCTTATAGTATTTGAAATCCAAAAACTAATACCTCAAAACCCATTTCCACATGAGTATGGTGTTTCATCCATAAATGAATGGGTTGCAAGAGTGTAAAATTTTGAATTCAGAAGAAAATATCCAAGATATTGTTATAAATTTTCATAGATTATGGAGGATCATTTACCACTGGTAGTGTTCGTGTATGAAAAAATTATCAGGGGATTCTATATATGGTAAAATTTTAGGATTTTTATGTGTTTCAATAATAAACTCTACTTTTCTAGGTCTAAACATCAGAAATATAATTAATTGAACAAACATTATTTTGGATATAGTTGATAATATTCACATGATAATAAAGTGAATGAGTATATCCTGGTTCCACTATAAATATTATTTTAATCATCATTGACACCCATTATCTTATGTAGTGGGAGACGAAGTATTTTTTAACATATCTTTGAGACTCAAGAATCATTGTGTGTCTTAGAAAAGGAAGTAGGCTCCTCATATTGTCGGACCATTTTAAATCCATTAATGGATTCATGATGATGATTATAATCTTTTGATGCAGAAAATATTTAGTTTGATTTATAACATATATTTTGTCTCAAACATAAATAATTGTAAATTTATCCCCGATCATGTTCTCCGTCTGAATCATATAAATCTTGAACACTATGTGGCCTTTATTCAGAAAAAAGATTGTATACTGTATAATAAATAAATATTCTTATTTTGTGTACAAATATCTGTGGTGTAGGAATTATCAGAAAAAAGTCAAATTTTGGAAGGGACATGGGAATGGGAGAACCAAATTCAGGATCACTGGCCATAACTTTTTAAAAGTACCAATGTACTCTTGCTTTTTGAGGAATAAAATAAAATGATGGGGAAATTTTGATTCACCTAATTTATGGTCAATATTGTTATCTATAGTCTTATTTTATTTTAGGATATCTTTGGATATACTATTTAATTTTCTTATAGGGGAAATATATTAGAATCTAGAATCCAGTTCATTTTATGAATAGTTATTCATTCCATGAATGGGTTTTAGGGATAATTTACAAAATTAATTTTGGGAATAAAGGGTTTGTTGGGACGATGATTTCTGTGGCAATTCTTGGTATGAATGGTATTTAATTCCATGAATGGGGGATAATATTTTAAATATAAGGTAACATTAATTTTTATATACATGTTTTTCCAATGATTCATGTTGTTTACCAATAATTCATGTTGTGAATGAGGTTGTTTTCAATATATTAATGCAATTATACGCCCTTTGATCCCCATTATCATCTCTCCAATTTCACTAAAACTCTAAACCCTTTTTAGGTGATTTTGAAGGTCCTCTTCAATGCGGATGCTGACATCATCAAAACATCAAGCGTTCAACATTGGGATTTAAATGAGTAATATAGGATAAAAAAGGTATATCTGGATCAAAAATTATATGTATTTGGTTTTAAACTCTCTCAAATTTTTTAAAAAACTGGAAGGCATAGATTTATTAATTCATACCATGTGTTTTAATGGAATATTTTAGATGTAATTATGTTATATATCCCAATTTAGTTATTTTTTAAAATTTTGAATCACATGTGATTCCCATGAGGTTTTTTTAAATATGTTTTCAAAAAAGGATTTTTCATTTTAAAGATAATTGTTTACTTTTGTGGATTGGCATTTTAGTATTGTGTGGAATTGGAAAATAATTATGTGTGTCTTTATAAATATATAGAAAAGTTCCATATTATGATAGTAATTAGTGTAATTATAGTACGGAATGTAGTAAAACTCTATTAGTTGACCTAGATTAGAATGATATGTTTTCCACACATGAGTTAGGACTATTCAAATATTGGATTCATGCATTGGATGTGTATGTAATGGATCAGATTTGACATGTATAATGGAATTGTTTTTCCAATTCTGTAATACTATGAATTTCCAATCTACTAATTTTCAATTCTTGTTTTTATGTAAAACCATTTTATAACATTTTCTTATGTTAGTGGTATGTTTGTGATTTATTAGGGTTTTCCTATTAAGTGTTCATACTCACCACATGTATGTATACATTTGTGTCTGGGAAATTGTTTCGTTCTACTATACATGAACTGGGAATGTTTTGTTATTTTATAGTGGAGAAATATGATATTTATGATTGATTTTATAGGAGTTAGACCATGGAGTTATTATCATATTGGAGCCATCATTGTCCCACAATAGTGCCTTAACATCATGCATGTATTGGGTTTTTAGATTATGGTTATGTTATGTCTTCTATTGTATCTCTAATTATGGTCTGCATTATGTAATTTGTGTTATCATGGTTTTATGAAAATCATCATATTTTATCCTATAATATTGTATCTTTATGGATGTTTTCTAGAGGGAGAACTATCCCTCGCGGTATGGAAATTCCCTTAGAGTTTATTTAATCCTTTAGTGGATTAGAGATTTATCATATGGTTAATATCACCTCATTCCTATCCAATTCAATAGGTTGGGGAATGATGTTATGTATGAGATATTTTATAGAAAATTTTCATAAAACCAATAAAAAATCAAGGTTAGATGAAATTTATTTCTCACAATGTAAAATCCATTAAAAATCCTCATCATTAATATATATGGAACCAGTTATGATAATTATGATAATGATTGGCCTCATGGGTGAGATTAGAGTTATAATATTAGAGAGGATTATGATTATAATTGAAATGTAATGAATTATATGAATTGTATTCAAAGTGAAGATGAATTTTACTATGTATCTTTCCTTCACACAACATATAATATGTTGGAATTTATTTCAAATTACCATAATGGGATATATAATGTAAAATATATTCATTTAAATATAAATAAAACAAAATATTATAAATTTGAAATGAAATATGATAAATAAACATGAAAATTAAATTACTTATTTAATGATATAATTAATATAATTATATAACATTTAATGAAAATGGAAAAAACTAGTTATATGACTACTAAAAAGACTTCCTCTTATGTCTATAAGTACTATTATAAGGGAATCAAACAATATTGGCTGAGTCATTGATATAGTGCCATTCCAAAATCTAAATAATTATATAGAGATAATTTATAAGCATTAATAAGAGGATAAAAAGAAGAATAATTTTATATAATAATTTTATTTAATGAATGGGAATAGAATTTTTATTGAATCTAATAGCTATGAGAGATAGGATAATGTCATTGATCAGAAATTGGATCACATATCCTGATGATTCCAGTTGTATTAAAATATTAATAAGATATTTCAATAGTCCTCCATTTTAACCGCAATATATAATAGAATAAGTTAATAGAAGGACACATTTTCCAGTGGTGAGATATTTTATGAAAAAAAATAACTGATTTATCAAAAAAGTTTTTCCAATGATAATGTTCCATAGAAGTATGAAAAGATAATGTTTTCAAATAAAATTATAAACTCCACCACATGGAGTGATTTTTTGTATAAAAATAACAAATTAAATAATTTTTTCAGTAATAAAATAAAGGAGAAAACAATCTTTTTATTTATCAAATAACATAATTAATTATATTATATTTTAAATATTCCAAAAAATTTATTTATTGACAATTTATTTATTTAAGTTGTAGAATTAGAAATATACATTTTAATGTTAGAGGATAAATTGAATGAAATGAATTATAATTAAAAAATATTCAAAAATAAATATCTATTTTTAGAAAATTATAAATAAGGACTCAAAATAAAAATTTACAATAAATAATAGGAAAAAAAGATTTAAATTCTTAATACTGAGAATGAAAACCTGAAAATTGACATAGAAATATTATATAAATATAAGGATACCATGAATAAAATATAAATTTATAAATGAAACCTAAATAAAAGATTTAATGATGTTTCAAAAAAGAGGAAAAAATTATATTTATATAAATTACTTGAGACCTACCTCTAATTATATTTCTGGAGACTTCTATCTTGTGTGAAATGAATACAAGATATAGGAAATGGCTCAAACTATTAAATACCACCCCTCCTTACGTAATATATTCACTCATCTCAAGAATTGTTCCTTATATAAATTCATCACAAATATACTCCCCAAGACCCTCCCCCATGTCCATCAGTCATTGGTCACATAAATAATCTAATTACTCTCCTTTAAGGTTGCTCTAAGAGATTATTATTTGGAGAGGTAAATTATATTTTTATTTCATTTACTCTCTTTCCATGTTACTTGGTTGTATTTTATATCCTCACCTATCATCATAAAAATGTTTTTAAATATCTAGTACCTTAAATGTACTATTATTTTCGTATAGTGATGGATTAAGTTATGATCATGTCTCTCTTACCCTTCTATTATGCTAGTAGTATAAAACACCATCTGATATGTAATAATTTAAAACATTGTAGGATTATGGGTTTTCAATTTCTGTTAAAATCATATATTATATTAATGAAACTATTATAATGGTTTAAACAGACTATAATATATTTATTATGTTTTTCTAGAATCTTTTTGTACAAATGGTTTTTATTAATAACGAAATATGAGTTTTTTGTGTTCAAAAACCATTAATTAACCCAAATGCTTATCATTACAAAATTTATATAATTATTAATCTTACATATAAGTAACCAAATTAAATTATCACCCATTTAACATTATCATTGTTCACTAATAAAAAATAACTACAATTCTGTAAAACCATCTTAATTTGACATGATTCCCCATTCATGTAAATAAGTATACCGATCATGACACAAATAGACCTAAACAATGAAATTGAACCTCTTAATCCATGAAAAAGGTCATAAATGAATTTAATAAGTTTATAATAAATATATCACATGAAGAGGGGGTTATGTAAATATTAATTAATGATCCTAAATTTGATTAACTAGGTCATTATGATCAATTTTAGAACACCTTCAGACTTAAGGTATGGTTTTATTCATCCCACTTCCATTTTTTTGAGACTTTTTGTATTAAACATTTCTTCTTTTTTATGGTCTATGTATACTAAAAATTGATCTTTTCTATCATAAATAAATTTATTCCCATTATATTCAATTTATCATTTGATTATTATTAATTTTTGGTCATATGATTCAATTGATTACAATGTTTTAAGTAATTTATACATGAACCTCCATTTTAATTCTTGTTGCTCTTATTCTCTAATCACCTCAATGAAATAATTAATTATTCTTATATACCCTCCATAAAATATTTTTTAATTTTTTATATGTATGTTCCAATAAAAATAAATCTATATTTTATTGATATTTACATGATTTAAAAATATCATTCCAAAAATTGTTTTGAAATTAAATCGAAATTAAACTAACATATTGTATTCATAAATATCTTGAAATCCACTCTACATTCTATTTTATGAAAAATTTATCTTTATAAAATCACCAATTTTAACCTGAAAAATATATATCGGTTCATTTATGATTTTATTATGAAATTGTTTCCTTTTTTACATTTAAATATCTTAATAATTTCCTTAAACATCACTAAAATGTTTTTTATTATAAAGCTGCTTCAAAAACACATTTTAAATGATGTCACCTCAGTGTAGAATTATTTAATCCTAAACATTAATTTCATTGGACATGAATTTTATTATTTTTTTGGATATTCATGATTACAATATGATTTCATAACCTATTATTTCTTGCATGTGGTGTATGTAGTTCTTATAAGTTTATAATATCGTGAGTATCCTTATTATCATGATATTCTATGGGATTATGATTTGAATGATTCAAGGTGGTATGAGACACATTGGAATGTCTACAGATTGTTTGGTCAATTATTTTGAAATCATCCCATTAAAAAGTAACTTAGTCTATGTCAACATACTATGTTATATATTATACTTCAATGTGGATTCTATCCTATTATATCATCAACCATTTTTTATTGAATGGATTATAAATAGATTGACTTTAGATGTTCTATCTTGAAACAATTTACCACATTACTCTAAATGTTTAGTGTTCATGTTTAATGATTGGGGATATATATTTACATTTCAAATGTCAATTCCAATATTCATATGTATATTGTTTATATTGATCCCCATTTATATAATTAATGGATTAGACCTAGAAAGTGTCTCGAGGAACCTTCTATAATCCATCGGTGCATTAGTAGGACTCATGAGAGAAACTATGGTCTTGGCACAAGGCCTAAAAATATGATTAATTATAGTCATAGCATAGGCATTGAACGTATAGTTATGATGTCCCAAATTATGCATTTCATAATTATTAAGATATTAATTGATATTTCATGTTGTTATTTGACATGTATAATACCCATGATTATCTATTATTATGTAATTATATATTCAGTTCATATTCATGACATAGTATGTACATGTTATTTTTTATGGGACTTTTATAGTTATTCAACATTCATAATGTTATTATTTATCATATCATATACAATATTGTTTACCATTATTGATCATTTGATATAACCCATTTTCTTATGTTTTATTTTACACCCGTATGTGAATAGGTGTATTATGAGTGAATTAGATGGATAAACATAGAGTTATAGATGATCCCAATAAAACATATATGTTGTTTTTCATTTCAAGTAGTAATGTTGATCGTATGTATAGATTGATTTTCCAAAAATAGAAAACAATTTGGTCATTCAGGAAATAACTTACTTGAAATCATTACAATGTAATGAAATAATTCATCGAATGTAATATTATAGGTTTAGGGTATTACAATAATTATATTTTTGATAATAAATATTTATGATTTAATTTTTTTAAATTTTATCTCCCAAAGGAGAAGCTTGTATTTATTATTATTATGATTTTAAGGATTGTTGAAAACCATAGTGGACTAAAAATTAATATTATAGGATGTGACTATAACCCATAATTAGAAATCCAAGAGTTTGAAAATATTTAATCAGTACATGTGAATTATAATAAAATTTATACGACTTTAATTCCAAAACAATATAGTGTTTTTGAATGGACAAATATTACACTTAATTATAAAAAATATACCATTCCCAATGAGTATGTGTTTTTTGTTTGTGATACTATTGAGGTTATGGGTAAAAATTATCCATGTTATTTTATTGAATAAATAACTATATGGTTATGTTAGAACCTTATAATAACATGAGAGAAAGAATAAATCCAATATAGGGTGAAAAAAAAATCAAATTTCAAACAAATTCACAAATCATCTACCTGGGTCAAGGACCATACACCATAAAAATAAATTTTCCAATGAATTGAATTGTTTTATGCCTTATAATTTTAGGTATCTCTTTACATAAAATATGACAATCATTTCTTCATCATATCACCAACTCCACTGGTAAGACAAATCATGAAAAAATAAAACCTCATCATCCCTTAAATAACCATAATTGAGAAATTAAATCATCTAAAAATTATTTAATGAATTTTACAACACCATCTCCATAAAATTAACCAATTTCTACACATAAAGGACAACCAAGTTCAAGGGGAACCATCTAGGAATACAACTACACTATAAAAAATTTAGAATCTACAATAAATAAATTTACCCAAATATCAAAAAATTTATTAAAAAATCACAATAACAATCTCTTTATTATGAATACCATACCCTTACATGAGAATCATAAATTAACTCATATTTTTTTCTCATATTCACCATGATCCCGGTGATTGAAAACCAAAGGAATGTTATGAGAAGGTATATTAATTTGATGTTTATATTCTGAACCCCATGTTGAACTTAGATTAATAATTACTGAAATATAATTATATAATTTTCTTCTATTGTTAATCCTTATTAAGACAAATATTGTTTAAATAAAATAACAGATGTTATAAATGTATTATTTAGTAGAATATTTTTTATGAAAAATCCACATGGAAAAAATATTATATAAATCCAATATAATAGTTTATCTGTAATGCCCCGACCCCAGTTACCCTATGTCGGTGCATTATTACATAACATTTGCATGATCAAAAGAATGATCAAGTCTCAAAAGACCGATTAGTTTAGTAGCCTTGGAATAACTAGATACATTCCTAATTTTTACATTACATCATAAAATAAAAACAAAAACAATATAGTCTCCATAGTCCACACTCTTATCCCCCCATACTATCACTACAGGTCATTCATAAAATACTTCCTCACATCCAGAAAAAAATAAAACATAGAAGGGGATGATATCAAATGCCCAGTAAGGATAACAATATAGCGGGAACTTTCATAAATAGGAATAAACATTTAGGGAAATGTATAACTAAAAAAAAATCCTTTTAAAATTGAACTTCAACATAATATGATTGAAATAAAATGAAATAATGCCATTTACATATTCATTTGGATATTCTAATAATAAATTAATCACCTACAATATCAATAACAACATTCATAATGATTGAATACATAATGCCAGACTATCATAACCACATAACCAAGGCCTCGTGCCAAGAATAAAAATAAGATTTTGACAATGCCTTGTTCCAAGTCACTAGTTTGTCTCATGAGACCTACTGATGCATCGAGGAGCTATAGCGGGATCCAACCATCACATATTAAGTCCAATGCATTCCTATATGAAAAGTTTTAATCATAACATAATAATTTGTATTAAAACTAGAATACGAAATGTAAATACTTCATCCATAAACCATGATTGGTATTAAAATAACAAATCCATAGTAAAACATATCACAAAACCTTCAATACAATATAGATGTTTTGTATCATAATAAATCAACTTCAAATAAGGGTAAAATCCATCAAAGGATATTGACATAGATGAAATCAAAACTCTTTTTAGAGAACTATCTCTTTTTATATTTAAATCATTTAAGAGTAATATGTTTATAAAATAAAACATTTTTTTAAAATATTCTAATATTATTGTAAGGGAAGCTTCGACGATTTTATAACAGCGGAAGATAGCCGCACCTGCCATATAAGTTAAAAAATAAACATTCTTACCTTAATTATGTCGAAAATATTTAAAAGGACCTTGTTTGGAAAACCATGGAAATATTCCTTTATTAACCACTTATAAAAGTAAATAAGTGTATAAATGACTTCAACCCATATTCTAGTAAATAGTAAAAAAAATTTAAATACATTTTTAATAAATATGGATGTGGATTATAATGAAGTCCCAATATATTATTATGTATAAAGAACTTCTGATAATGAAGAGATTGCGAAATAAACCCTTACCTTGTACTTTTCCTTGGTTGGGGTAGGTTAACCTCCTGTATAATAGTAAAATAATTGTTATTAAATTATAACAGAATTATTTACATTAATATGATATCAAATATGATCTTTTAACATTGATTTGTTAATAATATTTTATAATTATCGTCGTTTCGTGTGTTAACTTACTCATTTTCTTTTCTATGTTTTGTTATGTAATCCGTGTTTTTTATGGATTGGTTGTATATTATTCATATCCAGAATGATATAATGTCCTTATACATTATTATTAATCATTAAATGATAATTATACTTGAATGGATACGATGGATAATGAATCTCACTGCGTTCGTGGAGACGGTAGTCCGTATGTACGCAAGAGCGACAATATCATTCTTTTGAAATTAAAATAATATATAATTGGATGGTATATCATATATGCAGAATAATTATCATTTTATATTTTTTATTTACATGAATTACAAATCATTATTATACCCATCCAAATAATAATATATTTAATAACAATTACACCACGACGTGGAGAGGGTAAGCCATACGTACACACGTATGGTGACATGTCATTCAAAGGATGGATAGAATACTGAATATGGTTTTACCAAATTTATAATATTATTACAGTATATAAGAGATAATAGATTCATTATTTTAGAATGGGAAAAACAAATAAATAAGATGTTGAAGAAGAAATGAATTCAAAAAAGGGTGGCGAAATCATTACCTCTTCTTCGGGTTCTTCATTTTCATTTGATCAACCGGGGTCCTTGGGTTGGATTTCAAATCAAACTAAGGCCTATAGGTTCAATTGAGGGAAGTTGAGAGAGTATTTGGGTTGGGTTTGGACGATCCAAAAGGCTTCTAAGTAGTGAATTAATGAGAAGAAGGAGTTCCATTTTATAATAGGGGTGAGGGGAACCTTTGGAAAAGTTAGAAATATTATTTTATAATACATTCATATTCGGTTTCTAATGGCTCAGAAGTGGATTATTTAATGTTTAATATGGTTATAGGTATAAAACCCCTCATCCTATAGTATTTAGACAAGTTTGGGTTACTATATTAACCATATCTTTAAGTGTTAACTCTTAGTTAATTAGTTTCACTTTTACAATGTATCTTTGTATTTTTATATTATATGGTCATTAAACATACTATATAAATCCAAGAGACCCCCAACTGGTCCATTAATTATACAACTATAATGATTTAAGTCGCTTGGACGATCGTTATATTTTTAGGAATTCAGTATCAATTAATAATATAATATTTGTTTTAAAAACTATTTTATGTCAATTTTGACACTATTCAATAATTGATTTTTGTAAAAATCACAACAGAAGGATTACATCAAAAAAGTTAATTAAATCAATCCTAACATGTCATATTAACATATAAAATTAGTTTAATTGATAAAAAGTCTCAAATTATATTTATTTGGGTATTTATAATATCAATAATTTTAATTTTTCACTATTATGGTAATTACTTCATCATCATTTTGTCATAAATAATTTAACTTATTTAATTTCTAAAAATTATAAATAAAATATCATTATGTTTGAAATATTTTTATCTTTCTAATGAATATTTACAATCGAATCTATCTTATATATTACCATATATTAAAAATGTTTCAGTAAATAATCATTAATTTTAACTCTTTTAACTCTTCTTCAAATTAAATAATAATAAATGTCCTATTCTAATCCAAGTGGACCTAAATGATAATATTTTACTTCTAAGATTTTTTTTGGTCGAGATAAACTTGTCTAATAAAATTAGGACATGTGTTATGGAAATATTCATATCATATTTACTCTTAATTACCCTATTTACTTTTAACCGTGGTAAGTAAAAGTAAAAAGTTACTATTCACCAAAAATTATTTTCATCTCACTGAACCATATTTAACTCCTTGATATTATCCATGTCTGTCGGATTTTTAAAATTCCCCTAACTGATGTGGTAAAATTATGTTTTATGAAAAATTCAGTTTTTTAACTACCTCTTAGTGGTTTCACTATTCATCAAAAAAATGAATGTTTCCAAAAAAATACCAAAAATTAGTCCTAAGATATTTTTGATATTATGAATTCAAAAATGATTTTTATTTTAACAAATTCAAAACATATCAGTTACATTAATTAATTTAAAAATTAATCCCCGTCGTCAAAACTAATAGCTTGTTTTTAAGAGATAATAATTATCAAAAGATTGACACTTGGTTATGTCTGGTTTAAATGTAAAATTACATTCAATGACCAACATTTTATTAAATGGTAAAAATTTATTCTAAGTATACATTAAAACCACTCAAATTAATAATTGATCACTATTAATTGTTTTGATTAAAAAGGTTTTTTTTCATTAAAATTTCGTAATTTTCTCTATTCATCAAAATATGAAAGTAACCGAAAAGTACCAAAATTTCATCCTAAGCTAATTTTGATATTACGAATCGAAAAATTAAGTCCATTTAGAACTGTAGAATTTATATAATGCAGGTATTATTATTTATAACGGCTTGTTTGATTGGTTGTGGTGTGTTAGAATCTTGAAGTTGCATATAATGCATGCCATTGAATTATTCAAAGGGAAACGTACCATGGAATCTTGGGGTGTTTCATTATAAATTTTTTATTTCCCCATTATATAGAATAAATTTATTTAGTCAAATTAAATATATAAAAGTTTAAAATATTGGATTAAAAAAGGGATTCACTATTAAAAGTTGGTAAAAGTTCATTTTTTAAAAAATACTTCTTTTATCTGAAAAAAATGAATTTGTTCTTACATTATGTCTAAGAAATTCATAATATGGATTCTAAAATTATAAGGATTATATAAAGTTTAAAATTTAGTTAATACTATTCATAACCTCTTTTGAATGGCTTGTTTGGTAAGCCATGGTACGCTTGGACTCGGTGTTGCGTGTAGTGCATGTTATTGAATTATTTTGAAGAAATAATACACTATGAAATCTTGGGGTGTTACATTATCAATTAAAAATATAAATAAAACCACCCTAAATTATGACCAAGAAATTAATTTTATTGAATAATATTATGTTACAGACAAATAATACTTCATTTAACCATATGTTGACTTGGAATCACCAAAAAATTATTACGAAGTACTTTTGGGATAACTATAATTCATTACATGGATAAAATAGTAGGTGATCATGATAATGTGTCTCATACAATGTAATCTTTGAGAAACCATATTGAACATCATGATTACATGTCATAACCTTAAAAATAATGAAATATTGAACATATTAATGCTGAAAATTGTATAACAATCATGAAAGTGGAATTATAACCAAATTGAATGAAAAAAACAAGATTTGGTTGATAAATATAAATATATTTTTGGTAATTAAATTAGATGAGTTTTTATAAAATGGGTTATGAGATTAGTACTATAAAAGTAATGATATATTTCTTATATAAATATGTTGTATTATAGAATGAAATAATTTTTAGGAATTCATTAAACTAGTTGATAGACTTGAATCCATTAGAATATTATTAGAAAATACATCTCATTTTCTTTTCAACCCATATGAAATGGTTTTGAATCATGAATTTTTAAATCATTCAATTATTGTGGATATTTATATTAACAGACACCCATTGGTTCAAAATTAATATTTTTTAAACTATTTTTTTAAGCATTCAAATACCTAGAATAATTTTATTTGTAATCCTATAGTTTTTTATGATAGGATCCAAACTTTTACATTAAAAACAGGTTTTACCAAAGGAAATGTTGAACCTATATTTTTATCCTAAATATTTACAAAATATAGTTTGATAGATCAAATTTATCTTGATGATTAAATTTTTTTCATACCAAAATATCTATATATGGTAGTTTTTCTTTTTCAAGGCAAAATTAATTTGAAATGAGTTTCAAAGTGGAGATAAAATTCTTCTTGGATTTTAATATTTTCCAAAATGTGTTATATCTAGTAAAATGAAATTCATTGGATTGATTTAAAATGGGTTTGAATGGATATTGTTATGATTAGTGATAAAACTATATTACTTATTAAACATTTCTTTTATGAAACTAATAAAAATGTAGAACCATTAATTTATATAGTTGTGCATGAATGGTTTTATACCTTTATTCAAATAGGTTTGAAAATATGTTTTTTTCTTTTCTTTAGGATAAACTTATAAAAATTCTCAATGAATCATACTTATAAGTACATAAAATAATTTTTAAATATAGAAATAATAATTAATTATTTTCTCTCTTTTCCCCAAGAGTATTATCAATAGATATAGTAATTTAGGTTATTATTATTGTGGTTTCATGTTATAATGAAATAAAAAAAATAAAACATGTAATTTCTGGGGGATGTAACTAATTAAATTTTATAGTAAAAAATATTCCATTGTTAAATTGTATATTAATAAAGATAAATATGTATTTGCATACAATTTCATTACACAAATTTGGTGGTTGGAACATGCGATACAAGATTATGTATTTGAATTCGTACATATCCCAATAAAATGTGATAACATAGTGATATATATATTTATATGAATAATGTATAATATTACAGTACTAAACATATAGATATAATATATGAAATCCTAAGAGACCATTATTAGAAGATTCATATTATTCTTTATTTTACTAATATAATATAATGAATAAAAATTAATTTTGTACTCAATAGTGGAGTCATAACAAGATAAATCATTAGTAAATTTTATTTTAATTACAATTTATAATGATTATATTGAGTATTTGGATCATTTACATCAAAATTATTCTTGAGGGGGATATTACTAATTATATGACAATCATATCAAATATATATTTCCATATCATTTTTCTTCATAACAATAAATCTTGTATATTAAGCTAACTTTATGGAACCAGATATTTTAATTACCAATTATATTTTTGATATGGTTCTAAATTCCGATATTTGTGTGTTTATTATTCTTTGATCTATCTTTATAGGGTATAAAAAATTAATTTGATAGTTATTTTATTTTAATTTTTTTGGGGATTCCATGGTTGTTGTAACTGTAATTGAAAATTGGTCACCTTTTCCAGAAAGAACATTAACTTTGAAAATTTCAATAATGATGAAGAAATAACATTACTAAATATCATTATATACAATTTATAAAAAGAGACATGTGATGTTTTCATTGAAATTGATATTTTGAGCTTTGTTTTTGATATTAAGAAAGTAATTATCCCTTATGGGTCTATTGATTACTCATTATAAAAAATTCATGATATATTTTCTAATACATGAGAATTCATTATATTAATTAAAAATTAAATTTTAATAAAATTATAATATAAATTGTTTTTTATTTTTTATGGAATATAAATTATAATTTGATTGTATGAATATCAATTTTCGACTTACACGGTCAAAATAATAAGAGATTTAATTTTTTAAATTTTATTATAGAAATAAGATTTTATGTATAATTAAAAATATTGTATTTAAATGTTAAAAATTTTATTATTAATAATTCATTATAATATTCAATTAATAACTTATTTTATAGAATGTATATATAAATAATGATATGATAAGTTGGAGGTTAAGGGATATTTTTAGAAAACAAATTTTTAGAAAATCCATAATGCAATCCCATTTTAATTAATTAAAATAATATTCAACTATTAATTATTTAAATTAAATGAAAATATTATATTTATAAATATATGCATTTAAATATATATAATATTTATTATTATCCATATATTTAATATATGATCATATTACTCTTGAGAAATGCATTTCCTGATAAACCTTTTTTCGACACAATTTGCATGTTTATTTTTATTTTAAACTCCATAATTATATTAATTGAATTTGATAAAATGTATTATATATTTTTAATAATAAATATAAAAATTATCTAATTAGGTATACATATTTTTTCGTCACAATGAATAGTAACTGTAGTAAAAATTATGTACCTCGGAAAAGGTAAAAAGGGTATACTAGTGGGTTAATCACCAATATTAAGTGTTAAATGAAATAATAACATCATAAAACAGCATTTGTTGGTTTTATATTGACCTAAAACCTTTAATCATTATAATATGAAACATTTTAAATCCATATTTATAAGAACATGATGTAGCAATATTGAAAAATTGTGAATGTTTATAAGTGTTCCACACACATTAATCATAAATGGGAACCACCACCCCTCACTTATTCACAATTATAAATCCATTTATAATAAATATATCATTAAAAAATAACTACCAAAATCAACATAAAAATTATATAGTTGGTTTTATTTAATAAATACAAACCATTGGGTTTTTATTAATAGATCAAAAGGAGGGTCCTCTTAGAGAAGTTAATTGCCTTCACTAAGCTCTTTCGTTTTGGTACTTATTATTTTACTACATTCAATTATCAATTAAAAATTCAATATACAAAATAATTTATATACAATATAATTATATTTTAGTAATTTATATTACAATATTTAACCATCTCATCCTCCATTAAATACGATACAAACCCACCACTAGTGTCCACAACAAACTAATGCCTCACAAACTGATGAAATTTTTTTCCCGTCATAGCCTCACTTGGATAGTCTTAGTGAATGAAATAATTAATATATATGATAATTATTAAATTATATTGATTATTTAATATCAATATATCATCTAATTACTTATCTTTTACCAATTAAGAATGTTATATCATCGCTTATGCGTACGTACGACCTACCGTCTCCATAAAGCGATGTGATTAATTTTACATATAAAACTTTTAAGAATGATTATAAAAATATATATAATGCATAAATTTGACACATATAACAATAATATAGTTCTTTATATTATTAAACAATATCCCATACCCAAGAACACTAACATCGATGATTATAGACAGTTCATAAAATGATGTGGTTAATACTGAAAACTTTTGAAATAATAAACTTACTTCAAAAATAGAGTTATAATATATTATAAGTTGATATTGTATGATAATATAAATATTTATATGGTTTTAGAATAAATTATAAAATTTTTATAAACATTATACATGAGGATAAATAATTTCCAACTAATGATAAGTTTGAGGTAACAGATTTCACCTTAATTTACACTTCATTGAGACATTTTGAAAATATTTACCTTTTCACCATTACGTGGTCTACATACTACCCATATGATGTATTTTATGAGAAATAAAATTTATTATTAATTATTAATTTTTAAATTATGTTTTATTATTTCATGGGGTTTCAATTTAAAATTTTCTAAAAAGGCAAGAATTGTTTTTACAATCTGAATTTTTTGGATTGTTCTTATTTTATTTGTTGGAATATTATTTCCTATCCATTTTAAAATCAATATATCTTATAATAATTTATATTTTTTAGGAATTAATATATTCAATTGAAACTATTCTTCTGTTCTTTACTCAAATGATGCAATGTAATGTTTAAAATAAAAACATACTATACTTATATTTTAATCATTTATATTTTTCTTGCATGTCCATATTTTATGAAATTATTTAAAAAAATTACATTTAATTTAAAAATTGTTTTATTTAAAAGAAAATTTTCATACATGATTAATTTTAAAATATTTTAATGTAATCTTACTATTACAAATCAAATGGTATGTTTTCCACTTTCGTTAAAATAATTTGAAGGTGTTGTTTTTCTACAAACACTAACAACAAAATTTCCCAACACCATAACTAGATTATGATATTTAGATTCAGATAAATGATTTAAATTTATTTATCATATATTTGATGAAATATAATTTTCATATTTCACTTCCATTCCTTTATTCTTCCAATTGTTATGATTTTATTATTTGAACTATATTCCAGATTAACATATAGCCAACTCTTATCTCTTATTATCATTGTGTTCATTAACGTTCTAATAAAACATTAAATTTATTATGATGATTAAACATTAAATTCAATAATATATATATATATATATATTATTTTTATTTGGATTATGATTATTACATAAACCATAATCCATTTTTTATATGGTTTATTATTATTTATGTTATTTGATTTACTGGTGAATAACTTGATAAATCAATGTACATCAATAAATATATAAATTTATTATTAAGGAATATATTTTATGAATTCAATTTATAATTCAATATATGAAAAATTCATAGTACATTTAGGGATTCTTGAGGCCCAGTTATAAATATAAATTCGATGCATCAACATGTCACATGAGGAAAAATATTTATCCAAATTAAATGGGTTTTGGTGTATACCCACACATAGTTTAAAAATATCCAAGAGAAATGTATTTGAGGAATATATATCATGATATATAAGATATTTAAATCAAATACTAACCAATTACTTTATTGGGAATTAAATTATTAATATCCATGATAATTTTTTATTGATCTTATCTATGGATTTTTTATGCTATGTTGTTGATTAAATGGATTTTTTTTTTCAGTTATATTCCATCCCATATTTATTATTTATTATTTACTCATGATATATTCTAATGTAAATAATCCTTAACCATAATTTTAGCTATCCCTTATTTTTTTTTCATTCCCTAGGATATGATGTTGAATTATTGGAATGATTTTTAAGGATACTGTGAATTTTTTTTTTCTTTTATACTATATTTTGAAGATTAAATGGATATCATGTCCATATCTGGATCCCAACGAATAATAAAATTATTATTCCTACAAGATTAAAACCATTTTTTCTATTCTAATTTAATTAATTTACCACCATCTTTGCATTACTAGAGTTAGGTTTGGTAGAGTTGTTATCAAAGGAAGTTTAGTAAATTTCATGGAAACTAGATTTTTGGAAAAATAGATCAAGGAACAAAACCATATTATGTTATTTGAGGATAAGTAATGAGGAACATCTAAATGTATTTCTAGGAAATATATTATGTTCGTTTTCAATGAAATTGAATCCTTGTATAGATAATATAAGTTTATGTGTCTCTAGAATAGTTTTATCTTGGGTAATAACTTTGAAATTAAAAAGTTGGTCTTTTAATTGATCGCCATAAAGTGAATGATAATTGGTCCTTCTGCACTCCTTGTTTGAAACACCCTTGGAAATTATTTTGCTAATCCAGATTTTCATTTTAATCTTTTAAAAACGATTTGAAAATATTTTTTGATTTACTGTAATTCCCAATGAATCAATGGTAAGGTCTTTTGGACCCACAAAATGAGAAATGAAAAATTCACGAAGGATGAAATACCTAAATAAGGGTATTATTATCCACACAAAATCTATTGAAGAGGAAGGTGGACATGATCACCAATAATACAGTGAAATGTAGATATGATCACGTAGTAATCACAAATTCTCAACTGGTGGAATAATACCAAACCATCCAAAATTCCTTCCAAAATAGAAGGAAAATATCCAAAATGTTGAAGCATATTGAGGTCATAAATCTCATGCAACACAAATCCAATTGGAAGAATGTTTTTCTGTGATGAAATTACTTATAACAAACAACATCCACAGAATTTTTAAAACAAAAATTAATAAATAATTGGGGCAGGCGTATTAATCTATTAGTCATAAAATCATGCAATGCACCCATGTCAGTACGTAGGACACCGCAAGCCCCCATCAATGTGTCTTCCTTGTTTAGAGAAATCAAGTAGTCATGTCATTCTCATCACATGATGAGACTAAATAATTTCTAGGTTCCCTCATACTCTCCCCTTTATCACTGTAAGGATAAACATTTGAAATTTCCATGAAATTCTGACACATCCCCAAAGGTCCTTATATTGTTCATGTGTCACATCACCATGTGTTAGAGATATTTTTATCAATAACACACATTGAACCCAGAAAACTCCCCAGACATTTTAAAATTAACCAAGGTATTAAATAGGGAATTGATAGGATCATCTCATAGTAATAAAACTCACATTGATTACCATGGATATTCCAAACTTGATATTACAATACTCCTTGATAGGAAAAATTATGTTTTTTATGGACCCCTAACAATCAATCCTTGTCTCATGAAAAGTATTACACATGTAACAAATGATCATGCATTGGTCTCCTAATAGGCTCTCAGATCTCATGAAGGCCCTTGTACATGTTGATATAACAATACTAAATTTTATTTTGCATGCTCAATTGAAAAAAACATACCCCATTAATTGTAAATAATCTAATAAAAGAGATACTAATAGAAATGTCTCATAGATGCTGAAAATCATGTGACCTGCATGAAGTAACCTATAGTAGGAACTCACATAGTGTGTAATTATGAGTCCTTCCACTGATTACAATATTGATTTAGATGTTACACATTATTACAAGTGGAAAACAACATGGGTGGAAAAGGATATAAATCCCCCATTATATTATAAAATATACACAACTACTCTTTAGAGATGAATGATATTTTTTAGAACATCGCACTGACATCGTAGTGAATTTTTTGATTGTCATGATCTTATGACTATGATGTTTTTTGTTAGGTAATATATGGTGAATAACAGGAGTCATCATACACCATGAATAATGATCTTTGTGTGATCAATCATATATTAGGCGGAGGTACTCTAGAATGACACAAAATGAACATCCCACATATATTCTAGATAACAAGAGACCAAAAACATGTTAGCACTGAAAAATATTAGACATTATTAATATATTTTTGGAACAATGACCGTGGGATGGGAGATTTAGGAAAAATATATATTTTTTGATCATTATGATATTCTCAAGAACCACCTATTTCATGTGATATCACCTAGAAATGTCGCCGATATCTTACAAAAAATTTGGCTATACTATTTGGATGATGTAAAGTCTTATGGACATGTCAAATAAATTATGTCAACACCCCAAGTCATGCAAAATAAGTCTCATGAAGCCTTTTGCGCTCAACATCCAGACCATGTGGTTTCCTTTAGACATGTCACTTGACACATAGGGAATCACCATTACATGTTAGATTATCCTTGGTATAGTATAAAAAAACTTCAACTAACTCTTGAAACACCTTACAATCATGTTTTCCTGATCTCATGATGTCCTACTGACATGGAAGAAAATACATTCTTCACCCTCAAAGACATGACCCATTGACACTCACGACACAATCCAAGCATGTCATCCATCTCCTGTGATGACACCAAGGTGAGCCAGCTCGATCATGTGATGTCATCTAGGCATGTCTGTAACACCCCAGGTAAATAAAGAATATGACATTTTCATATATATCCATATTTTTGAATAATATATTGATATGACTTTAAAGGGGATTCTATGCTCGATGGCGTGCCCAACACGCAACAACGAGTTTCTTTGGAATCTTACGTTGCACTCCAATAATAAAATAATATTATTTTAAATGGTAGTTAACATGTAGCCGTTGTATTGGCGGGAATGGATAGAAATAAATAAAATATGATTATATGTGTTTTTAAATGTTTTTAAATTTATCCAATAGAGGATAGAGGATTAAAATACGGAAAGAATTCAATTTTAGGCGTATATTCCCTAGTTTTCACTAATGGTTCACTTATCACCTTTTGATGTTGAACCATCATTAAATATAGTTCTGTTCACTCTTAAACATTATTTTGGACCAAATAAAACACTTATTAAGAATAGGGACATCAAAATTTACTTTGTGTAAATTTTTGGTATCTTTCCGATAAAGTTCATTTTTTTAAATGAATAGTGTAAAATGTTGTATTTTAATTCAAAACCTATTTTTAATCTAATTTATTTATATGATTAGATTATCTTTTGAATTGGTTTTAAAGTGAAATTAGAATATATTTTTACCATTAAATCCAATAGTGGTCTTTGGAATTAATTTCACTTTGAAATCAGACTTAAACCAGTGTCAATCTTTTGATACTTATTGTTTCATAAAAACACGCTATTTGCTCTAACAGCGGGAATTAATTATTAAATTAATTAATGTGACTTATATTTTTTGAATTTTGTAAAATAGACTTCATTTTTGAATTCGTAATATCAAATATAGCTTAGGGTGAATTTTTGGGATTTTACTGAAAAACATTAATTATTGATGAATAGTGACACCACTAAGTGGTACTTATAAAAACTGATTTTTCGGTTTAAATGAAATTTTTCCATCTTTGTGTTTTGAATTTCAAAAATCCTACATACATGGTTTTCATTAAGAAGTAAAATGTGGTTCAATGGGATAAAAATTATTTTTTGGTGAATAGTAACTTATTAAGTTTTTAATCACGATTAGAGGTAATTAGTGTAGTTTAAGGTAAAAATAATGTTTTAATAATATAAAATGATCTTGACACATGTCCTAACCTCATTGGATGTATAATGGCCGACCAAGACAAGCCATGGGTCAACTTGGGGACCCCAGGGAGCCACATTGGTTGGGAAATGACATGAATAACTTTTTATTTAATGTAAAAGTAAAAAATGACACAAACTTGATATGTTTTACCAAAAAAAAATTAAGTGGGGTTATTAAAGTCAGATTTTTTATTATAAATATTCATTGAAAAGCTATAAATATTTCCTACACATGTCCAAAACTTATTGGATGGGTGGATTTAGAACCCTTATCACCTTATCCACGAATTATTTCAATTTGGGACCTTTTAAAACCGAAACACATTTTCAAATAAAGTAATATTTCTTACATTCCAAAAGTGCCCCTCCTCTCCTCTTATAAAAGGCCCCCACCTATTCCTCATTTCACACACTCCTCAAGCCTTTGGCTTGGCCAACCGCTGCCCATTTACTCTCTCCACATCCCTCTCCACATCTTATAGGATTCCCTTTGGGCAGAATCCTTTCAAAGGAAGCCTTTAGGCCCAAATCAAAAGGATTTACACTTTTAAAGGTAATTCATTCTCTCATGTTCATTTTTTTATTCTACTTCCCCAACCCCCTAAAATATTTTTATTTACTTATTTTGTAACAATACCAGTATCTTCAATATACTATGATGTTGTTATAAGTTTTATTCGAGCTACACTCTTACACAACTATATCAAATGGTTAAAGAACATACGGTTTCCGTGGATGGCGAAATTCTGCCTCCAGAAACGATGATTGTTCAATACTCATTTAACACATTCAAAGGTGGCCATTATGATGTCACTATTTTTATATATGATATATAATATGTTTATGTTTTCCATATGCTTCAGTTTTTTTTTCATTTTGGGCATACCGTTATGGATTCCATTACGGGTAAACGCGATATCTTCATTTAAGGAAGTGTGGACTACCGCCCCCTCAAAGTGATTTGATTCGTTAAATACGATATGTGGGACGTATAAAGGATGGAACTATGATATTATATATTATATTATACTAGAATTATAATATACCTTTATATCATTATGATTCCATTCTATAAAATACGAAATAGAAATAAAAGTAGCGTTCATGCGTACGTACGGCTTACCGTCTCCATGAACGGTGCATTTCATTTCGTACCTCTAAATGATTATGTAATGTTATAAATGCATGCATGTACTGGGAATATATGACATATATGATATCTACATCATGAATACAATTCTGGATATGATAAACATTTGGCCACATGAACAACATGTAATTGTAAGACGTCCACTTTCGACTAAAGAATCAAAAATCGGAAAAACAAATATTATTAACTTAAATGATTACATAATGTTTATGACATGGAAATAAGTGATATAAAAGGAATAATTAGCTTGAAAAATGTTCTTAAGGAAGTAGAAATTAACTCAACTTTTTTATTCAGGAGAATAAAGAACGATCGAGTCAAGTCGGACCCGAGGTAAGGGATCCTACTCCTCTCTTTATTTTTAAGTACACTCTTTTTGTCATTCCTTATAATCTCATATTTATTGTTATTGGGGTGTTATTTTATATCACTCTTACTATAATTTTTATGTTCATATGATGAGAGACCATATTCTCTCTCATCAATCTATTTTGGATGTTTTGAGTGGCGCCGTTAGGCTGCTGAATTTTCGTAAGAGATCTAACCTCTCTCTTTCACTTTAAGTACTCCCCTTTATGTCACATCTTTTAAGATCCTATTTGTTATGATGGGGGATGTTCATTCATATTCCTCTTGCTGTACATTTTGTTTTAATGTGATGATATACCCTATTTGATCTCATCAATCCATTTTTGTAAGTTTTATGTGGCGCCGTTAGGATGCCGAGTTTTCGTAAGTGATTGTTCATCTCACATTTATTCACGTGAGATTTATGCTACATTTTCCACAATTTCCTTTGAGTGGTGTATTTACTACCATTATTAAACTCTTTGTGTAATATACTTTCCTTTATGAGTATTTACATCAATGATTTATTTTCCTTCTTTCATGGGGTGTATGTTTTGAAAGATACCCAAGTCGGTAAGGGAACCTTTCACCCTCCTCTTTTTTAAAAGACTTCTTTTGTTGGTTCTTTTAATTTACATATTGTTATGTTTGGATATGTTCTCATATATCCTTAATGATGTAAATTTTATGTCCAATTGATGAGATACACTTTTTTATCTCTCATCAACTCATTTTGATGTGACGCCGTTAGGCTGTCAAGGGAAATTTTTAACCCAATTTTGATTTCTTTGGGTTCAACATGTAGTCATTGAATATGTCATCCATTGAATATGTTTGAATGACCTTTTATTGTTTTACACATAATATCCACTTATATTGGGTGTATTTATATTAGTCACACATATTTTTGAGATTTATTTTTCCTTAATTTAAGGATACCTTCATTATAAGGGATTTCATCACATTTGACATTTCTATTGAGAGTTCATTGTTGTTATACACCAACTCACACTTATATGGTGTATATACTGTCCATTAGAGTATTATACCATGAATCCATTTATTCTAATGATATTATAAAGTTCTGACTAAATGTTATTCCTCAATTATTGTATTCAAGTGTCTCTAATTTTGGTAAAACCCCTTTATCCAAAATATCTCTTTAAATGTTTTAATTATTTGTTCTTATTAATATCCATGTTTTCAAAATCGTTTTAAGGATTTATTTATATGGATATTAATGGTTTAAAATTTTATGCTTCAAGGTGGTATGGGACACTTTGATTCAAAAATCTCTTTATTAAATGTTTTAATTGGTTTTGGAAATGGTTTCTTTTTGAATGGATTCATTATTTCAATATACTAAAGTGTTATATTGTGATTGAAATGTGGAAATGTTATGTTTCCTTTATTCATGTTTTATGTGATACATTTATGTTATGGTTCTTGGGCATTGTTATGAAAATGGGTGGTTCCGTGATAAACTAAGGGCGGGTGAGCCCGATATAGCTCTCCAATGTATTGGGTAACGCGAAGGAGTGAAACGTTATGGTTTCTCTGAAGAGATTTAGGGAATATATTGTGATGGGTATTCCAAACGTAACCAAGAGGGTTACTCCCTACGTAAGAATGTTCTGAATGCCTCAGGTTACCTTTATGTATTATTTTTTCTATGATTTATTCATGATTTGATATCCCTATATTTTATGGGTAAAGTGTGATTTCATTCTAATGTATATATGAACTCATGTTTCCTTGCCATATTTTTATAACTCTTACTGAGATTTTTATGCTCATCCCAAGTTTTTGAAATGTTTTTCACAGGTCAAGGGAAATGTACATGATGTGATTATAGTGTCAAGGATGGGTCAAGATAGAATCTCTGTTATATTTTAAATATGTTTCCATTGATGGGAAGAATGAATACTATCTTTTATGTAACCACATTGTTTAAATGTGGAATGTAATGAAAGATTCATGATCTAATTCTCTAAAACTCTAAACCTGAAAAGATCCTCAATGTGTAATCTTGTAATAACTCAAGATTAAGTAAGGTTTAAGGCTGGGGCCTTATAGTTGGTATCAGAGGTCGGTTTAGATAACTTCAGAAGATAGGGTATTCTTTAAGCATAAGTGACATTACCATAATGGTTAGGATTTCAGAAAGAGTCATAGTTTTAGATAAAGTGAATGAGTAAGTATATCTTAGTGTTTATCTTACTCATTAGTACATGATGGTTTTGTTGATATACTCACACTGGCCTTTTGGGATTTAGTAAATGGCTGGATCTAGCAGGCACCAAAGTAATAGTGGATGTAAAGGAAACTTTGAAATTTTTTTTGAGCAAGCAACTGAATGATATGGGAGCTGCAATAATAACTCTTGTGATTATCACCAACCAACTATCTGGAGTCATGAGACCACCTAAACCTTGGTGATTTCTCTATGGCATCATATATGCAAGAAACAAATACCTACAGAATTACATGTAATAATCATAAAGGTAAGTTTGTTCAAAAACCAATGTGTCAATGATGTGGAAACAAACACCTAGGAAAATGTTTCAAAGGGACAAAAATATTCTATAGATGTGGAAATGAAGGTCATAAAGCATGAACCTACCATGGAAAAAGGAAGCATCCAGTTGACTCGAGGAAAGGGAAAGAAGTTATTTCTGAGGGATCAATTGAATGTTTTAAATGTGGTGTGCATGGTAATTATGAAAACATATGTCCTATGAAGAAGTTTCGTGAATGGGGTCACCAAGAGCGTACCAATATTCTTTTACCAATACCTAATGCCATTCCGATTGAGGATGAAGAAACTGACAATGACCAATCAAAGGTATGTACTATTTCATGACTATTGTTTTCCTATTTTGGATTCTTAGGATATGATTCATAATTTTTTTGTAGGAAAGAGGTATAAGTTGGAAAGGAATGGATAATGGATCATGAATAATGTTGAATGAGTAAGATGTCTACATATAAGGGCTTCAAGAGTTATGGTGAAATTCTTAAGAGTATTAAGTCTCTTTTGATTATGGGGTTACATTAGAAGACATTTTATATTATGTGTAACCCTGATGTTTAATATAGGAAATTTTTATTCAAGTAATAGTTATATTTTCTTTTGTGGACATAGTTATAAAGAACCATTTGGGTTTATGTGATCCTTACTTTTGAGGTAATTATGGGTTACTAAATGTTATGATTGAAGTGAAAGGCAAGAGATAAAATTGAGGTTAAATTATGTTATGGTTATTTTTTATGATTTTATCCCTTTTTGGGGAATGATTTGTGAATTATATAGTTTTGTAAAAAGGACAACACATAGACAGTGTGACTACCCGTCGCGTCGGACAAAGCTGCAGTAATCGAACCCACAATCAAAGTGCAATTGGTATTTATCACCTACCACTACACTACGTGAAGTCCCTGGTTAGTTTGACTGATTCTTTTTAGTTATATGATTTTATGAATTAAGAGTAAGTTGATTTTATGTTATTTATGAAAATTATTAACCTATCATAGAGGATATGTTATTAGGTTAATTACTTTTCAATACGAGACTTTAAGAGCAACTGATGTTGTTTGGAGATAAATGTTACGATTTAACATGGAAGACTATGTGACTAAATCCTTCAAATATTTGGGTTTCAATCTTATATTGGTTTCCTTTGAAGAATTTTATGGAAAAATTGTTTATCGGATGGTCCTCGTTGAACTTTGGTTTTTGTTGGACAAATTTTGGAGATTAAGCATGGATTTTCTTTTTAATGGGTTATCCTTTTCTGGATTATCTGACCTTGTACTAACCTTTTTGATTTGGTTTTTGATAAAGCCTAAAGAAATGGGATGTATATAGTTCTCTTTTGTGGATTAGGTGATTCTCTAGAAGTTGATTATAGTACTCTTAATGCGAACAACTCTCCCTAAATACTCGTCTTTTGGAAAAAATATGAGTTTGATTAAGGAATCTAGTAAAAGGTGAAAGTCAACATGATAAGTGATTATGTTTCCTTATGAATAAATTCCTCAATAAAAAGCAACTTAAAACAAAAATGTTGTCTATTATCTTTTCCTACTGGGGAATCAAATACCGTTTAACCCATCACAAGTTTGTGATTTTCTTGTGGATAACTTTCTCCTAAACATTATTCTATCACTCTCTATCAGAACATGACCCTATGTTTTCTCCTCCATGTCCATGTTTTCCTACCTGTAATCCTAGTATGGGTTAACTCGGGTGACCTCTGTGCTTATCTTTCTTTATTTTAAAGTGATTGTTTTACCGACTCTTGTTCCGATGTGGGACTTTCAAGGATGTTTCCAAGATCAGTTTTAAAAATTGCGAGGACGCAATTCCAAAAAGGGGGGAAGGATGTAACACCCAAGGTAAATAAAGAATAAGACATTTTCATATTTATCCATATTTGTGAATAAATTATTGATATGACTTTAAAAGGGATGCTATGCTCGATGGCGTACCCAACACACAGCAACGAGTTTCTTTTGAATCATGCGTTGCACTCTAATAATAAAATAATATTATTTTAAATGGTAGTTAACATGAAGCCGTTGTATTGGAGGGAATGGATAGAAATAACTAAAATATGATTATATATGTTTTAAATATTTTTAAAGTTATCTAATTGAGGATAGAGGCTTAAAATACGGAAAGAATTCAATTTTAGGCGTATATGCCCTAGTTTTCACTAAAGGTTCACTTATCACCTTTTGATGTTGAACCATCATTAATTATAGTTTTGTTCACTCTTAAATAGTCTTTTGGTCCAAATAAAACACTTATTAAATATCAGGACATCAAAATTTACTATGTGTAATTTTTTGGTATCTTTCCGATAATGTTCATTTTTTTAAATTAATAGTGTAAAATGTTGTATTTTAATTCAAAACCTCTTTTTAATATAATTTATTTATATTATTAGATTATCTTTTGAATTGTTTTTAAAGTGAAATTAGAATATATTTTTACCATTAAATCCAATAGTGGTCTTTGAAATTAATTTCACTTTGAAATCAGACTTAAACCAGTGTCAATCTTTTGATACTTATTGTTTCATAAAAACACGTTATTTGCTCTGACAGCGGGAAATAATTATTAAATTAATTAATGTGACATATATTTTATGAATTTTGTAAAATATACTTCATTTTTTAATTATTAATATCAAATATAGCTTAGGGTGAATTTTTGGGATTTTTCTGAAAAACATCAATTTCTGATAAATAGTGACACCACTAAGTGGTACTTATAAAAAATGATCATTCCGTTTAAATGAAAATTTTCCATCTTTGTGTTTTGAATTTATAAAATCCTAAATACATGGTTTTCATTAATAAGTAAAATGTGGTTCAATGGGATAAAAATAATTTTTTGGTGAATAGTAACTTATTAAGTTTTTAATCGCGATTAGAGGTAATTAGTGTAGTTTAAGTTAAAAATAATGTTTTGATAACATGAAATGAACATGACACATGTCCTATCCTCATTTGATGTGTACTGGCCGACCAAGACAAGCCATGGGTCAACTTGGGGACCCCATGGAGCCACTTTGGTTGGGAAATGACATAAATAACTTTTTATTTAATGTAAAAGTAAAAATGACACAAACATGATATGTTTACTAAAAAATATTAAGCAGGGGTTATACAAGTCAGATTTTTTATTATAAATTGTAATTGGAAAGATAAAAAGATTTCCTACATTATATTAATTTTTTAATAATTTTTAGACATTAAATAAATTAAATTATTTATGACATCATAATGATGCAGCGATGACATCATTATCTGATGGTTTAAATAAAATGAGAAGATAATGTAAACTATATGACCTACACATGTCCAAAACTTATTGGATGGGTGTATTTCGAACCCTTATCACCTTATCCACGAATTATATCAATGTGGGACCTTTTAAAACCGAAAAACATTTTCAAATAATGTAATATTTCTTACTTTCCAAAAGTGCCCCTCCTCTCCTCTTATAAAATGCCCCCACCTCTACCTCATTTCACACACTCCTAAAGCCGTTGGATCGGCCAAACCCTACCCATTTACTCTTTCCAAATACCTCTCCTCATCCTCGTGGATTTCCTTTGGGCAGAATCCTTTCAAAGGAAGCCTTTAAGATCAAATCAAAATGAGTTACACTTTTAAAGGTAATTGATTCTCTCATGTTCATTTGTTTTATTTTGCTTCTCCAACCCCCTAAACTCTTTTTATTTACATATTTTGTAACAAAAACAGTATCTTTAATATACTAGGATGTTGTTATAAGATTTATTCGAGCTAAACTCTCACACAACTACATCAAATGGTTAAAGAACATACAGTTTCCGTGGATGGCGAAATTCTGCCTCCCGAAATGATGATTTTTCAATACTCATTTAACACCTTCAAAGGTGGCCATTATGATGTCACTATTTTTATATATGATATATAATATGTTTATGTTTTCCATAATCTTCTGTTTTTTTCATTTTGGGCATACCTTTATGGATTCCATTATGGGTAAACGCGATATCTTCATTTAAGGAAGTGCTGAGTACCGCCCCCTCAAAGTGATTTGATTCGTTAAATACCATATGTGGGACATATAAAGGATGTAACTATGATATAATATATGATATTATACTGGAATTATAATATACCTTTATATCATTATGATTCCATTCTATAAAATACGAAATAGAAATGGAAGTAGCGTTCCTGCGTACGTACGGCTTACCGTCTCCATGAACGATGCATTTCATTTCTTACCTATAAATGATTATGTAATGTTATAAATGCATGCATGTACTGGGTATATATGACATATATGATATCTACATCTTTAATGAAATTCTGGATATAATAAACATTTTGAAACATGAACAACATGTAATTGTAAGAAGTCAACTTTCGACTTAAGAACCAAATATCGGCAAAACAAATATTATTAACTTAAATGATTACATAATGTTTATGACATGGAAATAAGTGATATAAAAGGAATAATGAAGTTGAAAAAGGGTCATAAAGAAGTATAAATAAACTCAAGTTTATTATTCAGGAGATTAATGAATGATCGAGTCATGTCAGACCTGAGGTAAGGAATCCTACTTCTCTCTTTCTTTTGAAGTACACTCTTTTATGTCATTCCTTCTAAGCTCATCTTTCTTGTTATTGGAATGTTATTTTATATAAATCTTACTGTAATTTTTATGTTCATATTATGAGAGACCCTATTTTGTCTCATCAATCCATTTTGGATGTTTTGAGTGGCGCCGTTAGGCTGCTGAATTTTCTTAAGAGATCTAACCTCTCTCTTTCTCTTTAAGTACTCCCCCTTATGTCACTTATTTTAAGCTCCTATTTGTTATGATGGGGGATGTTCTTTCATATTCCTCTTGTTGTAAATTTTGTTGTAATGTGATGAGATACCCTATTTGATCTCATCAATCCATTTTTGGATGTTTTATGTGGTGCCGTTAGGCTGCCGAGTTTTCGTAAGGGATTTTTCATCTCACATTTATTCTCGTGAGATTTATTCTACATTTACCACAATTTCTGTTGAGTGGTGTATGTACTGCCATTATTCTATTATTTGTGTAATATAATTTCCTTTATGAGTATTTACATCAATGATTTATTGTCCTTCTTTCATGGGGTGTATGTTTTGAAAGATTCCCAAGTCGGTAAAGGAACCTTTCACCATTCTCTTTTTTAAAAGACTTCTTTTGTTTGGTCTTTTAATTTACATATTGTTATGTTGGGATATGTTCTCATATATATTTATTGATGTAAATTTTATGTCCAATTGATGAGATACACTTTTTTTGTCTCTCATCATCTCATTTTGATGTGATGTCGTTAGGCTGTTAAGGGAACTTTTTAACCCAATTTCGATTTCTTTGGCTTTAACATGTAGTCATTGAATATGTCATCCATTGAATATGTGTGAATGACCTTTTATTGTTTTAAACTTAATATCCACTTATATTTGGTGTATTTATATTTTTCACACATATTTTTGAGATTGATTTGTCCTTAATTTAAGGATACCTTATTTATAAGGGATTTCATCACATTTGACATTTTTATTGAGAGTTCGTTGTTGTTATGCATCTACTCACTCTTATATGGTGTATATACTATCCTTTGGAGTATTATATCATGAATCCATTTATTCTCATGATATTATAAAGTTCTAAATAAATGTTATTCCTCAATTATTGTATTCAAGTGTCTCTAATTTTGGTAAAACCCCTTTATCGAAAATATCACTTTAAATGTTTTAATTATTTGTTCTTATTAATATCCATTTTTTCAAAATGGTTTTAAGGATTTATTTAGATGGATATTAACGGTTTAAAATTTTAAGCTTCAAGGTGTTATGGGACACTTTTATTCAAAAATCTCTTTATTAAATGTTTTAAATGGTTTTGGAAATGGTTTCTTTTTGAATGGATTCATTATTTCAAATACTAAAATGTTATATTGTGATTGAAATGTGGAAATTTTATGTTTCCTTTATGCATGTTTTATGTGATACATTTATGTTATGGTTCTTGGGCATTGTTATGAAAACGGGTGGTTCCGTGATAAACTAACGGCGGGTGAGCCCGATATAGCTCTCCAATGCATTGGGTAACGCGAAGGAGTGAAACGTTAAGGTTTCTCCGAAGAGATTTAGGGAATATACTGTGATGGGTATTCCAAACGTAACCAAGAGGGTTACTCCCTACGTAAGAATGTTCTGAATTCCTCAATTTACCTTTATGTCTTATGTTTTATATGATTTATTCATGATTTTATATGCCTATGTTTTATGGGTAAAGTGTGATTTCATTCTAATGTATATATGAAATCATGTTTCCTTTCCATATTTTTATAACTCTTACTGAGCTTTTTATGCTCATCCCAAGTTTTTGAAATGTTTTTCACAGGTCAAGGGAAAGGTACATGATGTGATGATAGTGTCAATGATGTGTCAAGAAAGAATCCGTGTTATATTTTAAATATGTTTCCGTTGATGGGAAGAATGAATACTGTCTTTTATGTAACCACTTTGTTTAAATGTGGAATGTATTGCATGTTTCATGATCTAATTCTCTAAAACTCAAAACCTGAAAAGATCCTCAATGTGTAATCTTGTAATAACTCAAGATTAAGTAAGGATTAAGGCTGGGGCCTTATAATGTCAGTTAGGGTCATGCAATAAATTCTAGATTAAATAGTTTGGGTATTTTAAATTATTCTAGAAAAACTATCTGTGATCATGTGATAAAACATAAACATGTCATCAAATTCTTGTGATGTCCCTCAAACAAGTTAACTAGATTATGTGATTCCTTGAGACATGTCAAGATGAAATCATATGACTGGTTAAATAGTAAATCAAGGCATATTGAGTTGAAAACAAAATGTTTGTACGGTAGACAATAAGGAATGGTAAGTTAGGGAATCATATCACTTGATAATCTTATTGTTATTTATTATATATTCCCTAATTAAAAGGGAAATGTCAATGCATATTCCATGATCAATTGATCCGTGATAAATCCAATTTCATCCATAACCAGGTTATTTAGGACTCTTTTCCAATGCAAAAGATCCATATCAATCCTTCAAAGGGTTGTCCTAGTGAATATGTTGTTCATATATAATCAATGAAACTGATTATTTTACATCCCATGATTCTAACATTGATTATAGAACAAATGGGAAAATGGAGATGAAGTTATCACATCATTCACAACATAATCCTCTATAAGGATAAGATAATCCTCAATGTGTAATCCCCAACCAGTTGAATAATATGATAAATCACACATATAAGGGAAACCTCAGAGTTTACGCTCTGAATGGTGACATAATATGATATGCCACTCATATAAGGAAAACATCAGTATGTAATCCCTGACTAAATCAACTATGATGACTTTAATTCTTACAATAATAAGGATATATAGGATGCTTCCCTATGTCTTAATCCCCAATAATCATCAACTTCAATGTATGCCCCCAGTTTTTGGCATTTCAACCATCTATACCCAATCATTCCAATATGAGGATCATCCTACCTCATCCATTAGTGGATTGAGAATCCAACTAAACTATAATATATCGGATTCCAATGATAACTGTGACATTTATTATTCCTTATTAAGGCATGAGATCCATATTAATCACCACAAAGGAAATCTCAATGCAAAATCCCCTCATCCACATATAGTTAGGTTGATTAATTTCTAACCCCTGTTTCCCACATCTAGCATAGATCATGTGGGATATGAATGTTATAATTCCAATAAAAATTGAATTATGAATCTCTACCATCTATGTAATCTTCACATT
Organism: Viscum album; assembly: GCA_963277665.1. NCBI lineage: Eukaryota > Viridiplantae > Streptophyta > Magnoliopsida > Santalales > Viscaceae > Viscum > Viscum album. The sequence continues at coordinate 738,927,334 of OY728134.1, read as the reverse complement.
GTATCCTCTAGCGAGTTTCATGAAAAATATCCCCCTGCTTAATGCATATTCCATATGGATAGTCCAAAGGGAATTATTTAACAATGAAAACACTGATTCTTTCTATAAACATGTTATATAAGATGTATCCTTTATTATCAAGGTCAAAAATTCATTGGATAAGTGCAGGTAGATATGTCCATTATGAGTGAAATTAAACATTATGTATTTTAAAAAAATATTGTCTTTGATTGAGGTATCAAACAAAATACAAAGGATTCCTCCTTATAGATCAATCCACTCCTCGGTGTATTAACCACCTCCAAACTTAGTATTAAATTATGAAGCGAATAGTTATGAAACTTTAGCATACAAATAAGATAATAATTAATGTTAAATGGATGAAAAACCTTGTTTAAATTTTAATGGATACACACATGAGATTTCATTCGTTTTAAAATAAAGAGAGTGAAACTATAATCATTTCATTATTGTAATGGTCCATGTATCCGTAGTAGGAATAGATGTGAAAACAAATGTTAAATCAATAAGTGATTCCCTGAGATGGAAAAAATTACACCCAACATGGTGTGATGATCTTAACTTCCCATATTCTTGAAAAATACAGATCACTGAGTGTCATTGATTTTGAAACCCCAATTGAACACCATCATTGTGAAAGAAAGTCTGTATCTTTTTATGGATGAGGGAAACTATTGGAGTATCCATTATTAATTACAATGTTTATGGGACATTAATTATTGTTCAAGAAATGAACACCTCACACTAAACATTTGTCTAAATAGAAATTACCTAAGTGAGGGTCTCTAGGTGATATATTTTCCGATGAAATAACAATTTTAAACCAAATATGTATTTATTAAAATAAAAAATTATTGGGTTATTATCTATTGGTCCATTTTTTCACACTATATGAAAACAAAAAAGGTTATCCCAAAATCTCTATTTCAAATAAAATTTGAATGGATTATTATCTGTTAGGATATTTATATTTTACATTATACACAAAAAATATATGACCCGATGTGAATGTCTTATATAATCGAATGATCAGTTAGTCGTATGGAATGGCTCTTTGTGTTTAATTTCCTACAAAAAAATATGATAATAATTACATAAATCATACATATGATCCTATGTAACTATGCTTCTTAGGAAGTAATTCCATCTCCATCATAAAAAGTCGACAAAAACATATTTGATGAATCAATATTAAGGGGATAATTGTGTTAATCTTGCAGATATTATTGATCACATAAAGACTACGATATTTCACATATCATTAAACTTGTTCCATGATATATTAATGACTATAGATTTTAGTCTCAACAAAATCAAATAGATTAGAGATAATTTCTTCATTATATGACTATTATGGAAAATCAACTATATATTAAACCAATACGGGTGGAAAAATGATCTCACCTTCCCTATAACATCTATGTTATTTGGGAAAAACAATGGTTTTAGAATACCACTGACATGGTACAATAATGACCATCAAATATTCACATGAGGGTCTCCATTTATTGAAATTGATGATTATTCATTGTAAAGTGAAATATTAAGAAACAAATGTGGCCCCCATCAACACAACCAACAACATTGAGTGATTATCCCCAAATAAGGAAAACCAACATGCCACAATTGGATTTTCTTTTCACCCATTTTTTATTGTTCTTTTATTTTATCATTTCTTTCACTTCGGTTATGGGTGTGACATGTTTTTTATTTTGTGGTGATTAATTATATATTTTCAACATGTACTTATTAATTATAAATCCAAGGAAATTTGAATAAGGGTTTCATTTTTGAACTTGGTAGTAGACTACAAACAGTTGATTCATAGTTTGGTAAACCATGTGGATCAGCCCTAGAAACCATGCAGATTAAGTGATGGTATAATAGGAAAAGAGAATGGTTTGAGCATGGTTTGTAAAACATGAAGTAATATTGTGATGAGGTTCTTCTTCTTGACAGTGGAGTTTGGAATTCTTAGAACATAGTTCAGAAACTATGTTTCAATATTGTTTGATTTCCCAGTTGTATCGTGTAAGGGAAAAGTAATTGGCAAATGGGTTGGTAAACTGTGCATGCAAACAAAGCGATCATCCAATATGTTTAAAATTATGAAATTTATAAACTAACCATATTGGAGTTTAACCCCAACTCTACCCATTTCATCCTCCCCCTAGTTTGTAAAACCCTATCATCTATCCTCCTTAGTTATTCAGGCCTCTTGAATCCCTCCTTTGTTTATATCTATGGATGTCATCATGGTTTTGAGTAGATTATCATTGTGTCATCTTCTTCCCTCCTTTATTTTTATATTTATATTTTTATATTGATATCCTTCCCCCCATGATCTTTGGGATACAAGGATAGTGTGTTGGAAAAATTAATTTTTTTGTTTTTTGTTTAATTGGTGTTCCAATTTGTAGATATTGGCTCTTGGAACCCTATTGGTTAGTTTTTGAGTCTACCCTATTGTAGCGTTGTGAGATTTATGTAGTTTTTTATTTTCAAATTCCATTTAATTTAATATTCATTTGTTTTTTGATATTCATACTTCATTTATATTATGAATAATGATGTGTGATCCTTGTAATATTTAATTGGTATAAATATTGTTGGTTATATCTTTTTACAATTTAAATGACATAGTTTTGATAAATATTTCACACATAGTGTTTGATAAAATGAATGGTATTGTGATTTTTTGGGTTTTTATGAAATGATTGAATTTGAAATTGTTATTGTGAAATCTTGATGGTGGTTTTGGGTCCTCTAATAAATTTATATAATGTATGAACTTACAAATTGTTTTATTTAAAATAAAATGTTCATATATGATTTATGTTAAAATATTTTAATGTAATCTTTCTATTACAAATCAAATGGTATGTTTTCCACTTTCGTTAAAATAATTTAAAGGTGTTGTTTTTTTGTAAACACTAACAACATAATTTCCCAACACCATAACTAGATTATGATATATAGTTTCTGATAAATGATTTAAATGTATTTAACATATATTTTATGAAATATAATTTTCATATTTCACATCAATTCATTATTTCTTCCAATTGTTATGATTTTATTATTTGAACAATATTCCTTATTAACATGTAGCCAACTCTTATCTCTTATTAACATTGTGTTCATTAACATTCTAATAAAACATTAAATTTATTATGATGATTAAACATTAAATTCAATTATATATATATATATATTATTTTTATTAGGATTATTATTATTACATAAACCATAATCCATATTTTCATATGGTTTATTATTATTTATGTGATCTGATTTACTGGTGAATAACTTGATAAATCAATGTTCTTCAAAAAAATAGATATTTATTATTAAGGAATATATTTTATAAATTAAATTTATAATTCAATATATGATGAATTCATAGTACATTTAGGGATTCTTGAGGCCCAGTTATAAATATAAACACGATGAATCAACATGTCACATGAGGAAAAATATTTATCCAAATTAAATGGGTTTTGGTGTATACCCACACATAGTTTAAAACTATCCAAGCTAAATGTATTTGAGGATTATATATCATGATATATAAGATATTTAAATCAAATACGAACCAATTACATTGTTGGGAATTAAATTATTAATATCCATGATAATTTTTTATTGATCTTATCTATGGATTTTTATGCTATGTTGTTGATTAAATGGATTTTTTTTTCAGTTATATTTCATCCCATATTTATTATTTATTATTTACTCATGATATATTCTAATGTAAATAATTCTTAACCATAATTTTTGCTATCCCTTATTTTGTTTACATTCCCTAGGATATGATGTTGAATTATTGGAATGATTTTTAAGGATACTGTGAATTTGATTTTGTATATTTTATATTATATTTTGAAGATTAAATGGATATCATGTCCATAACTGGATCTCAATGAATAATAAAATTTTTATTCATTCAAGATTAAAACCATTTTTTCTATTCTAATTTAATATTTTTACCCCCATCTTTTCATTACTAGAGTTAGGGTTGGTAGAGTTGTTATCAAATGAAGTTCAGTAAATACCATGAGAACTAGATTTTTAAAAAAATAGAGCAAGGAACAAAACCCTATTAAGGTATTTGAGGATAAGTAAAGAAGATCATCTTAATGTATTGTTAGGAATGATATTATGTTCGTTTTCAATGAAATTGCATCCTTGTATAGATAATTTAAGTTTATGTGTCTCTGGAATAGTTTTATATAGGGTATTAACATTGAAATTAAAAATTTGGTCTTTGAATTGATCCCCATCAAGGGAATGAAAATTGGTCCTTCTGCAGTCCTGGTTTGAAACACCCTTGGAAATTATTTTTCTAATCCAGATTTTCATTATAATTTTTTACGAACGATTTGAAAATATATTTTGATTTACTGTAATTTCCAATGAAACAATGGTAAGGTCTTTTGCACCCACAAAAGGAGAAATTAAAAATTCACGAAGGATGAAATACCTAAATAAGGGTATTATTTTCCACACAAAATCAATTAAAGAGGAAGGTGGACATGACCACAAATAATACCGTGAAATGTAGATATGATCACGTAGTAATCACAAATTTTCAACTGGTGGATGAATACCAAACCATCCAAAATTCCTTCAAAAATAGGAGGAAAATATCCAAAATGTTGAAGCATATTGAGGTCATAAATCTCATGCAACATGTATCCAATTGGAAGAATGTTTTTCTTTGAAGTAATTAATGATAACACACAACATCCATAGAATTTTTAAAATAAAAAATAATAAATAATGGGGGTAGGTGGGATACTCTATTAGTCATAAAATCATGCAATGTACCCTTGTCAATACGTAGGACACCGCAAGCCCCCATCAATGTGTCTTCCTTGTCTAGATAAATCAAGTATTCATGTCATTCTCATCACCTGATGAGACTAAATAATTTCTAGGTTCCCTTGCATTCCCCCCTTTATCACTGTAAGGATAAACATATGGAATTTTCCATGAAATTAGTACAAATCTCCAAAAGAACTTATATTGTTCATGTGTCACATCACCATGTGTTAGAGATATTTTTATCAATAACACACAAAGAACCCAGCAAAGGACCCAATCATTTTAAAATAAACCACGGTAATAAATAGGGAATTGATAGGGTCATCTCATAGTAATAAAACTCAAATGGATTACCATGGATATTCCTAACATGATATTATGATACTCCTTGATAGGAAAAATTAATTTTTTTATAGACCCCTAACAATTAATCCTTGTCTCATTAAAAGTATTACACATGTAACCAATGATCATGCATTGGTCTCCTAATAGGCTCTCAGATCTCATAAAGGACCTTGTACATTTTGATATAACAATACCATATTTTCTTTTGCATGCTCAATAGAAAAAAACAAACCCCATTAATTTTAAATAATATAATAAAAGAGCTACTAATAGAAATGTCTCATAGTTGCTGAAAATCATGTGACCCGCATGAAGTGCCCTATAGTAGGAACTCATAGTGTGTAATTATGAGTCCCTCCACTGATTACAATATTGATTTAAATGTTAAACATTGTTACAAGTGGAAAACAACATGGGTGGAAAGGCATATAAATCCCCCAATATATTATAAAAAATACACAACTACTCTTTAGAGCTGAATGTGATTTTTTAGAAAATCGCACTGACATCGTAGTGAATTTTTTGATTGTCATGATCTTATGACTATGATGTTTTTTGTTAGGTATGATATGGTGAATAACCGGAGTTATCATACACCATGAATAATGATCTTTGTGTGACCAATCATATATTAAGTGGAGGTACTCTAGAATGACACAAAATGAACATCCCACATATATTCTAGATAACAAGAGACAAAAAACATGTTAGCACTGAAAAAATATTAGACATTATTAATATATTTTTGAAAAAATGACCTTGGGATGGGAGATTTAGGAAAAATATATATTTTTTGATCATTATGATATTCTCAAGTACCACCTATGTCATGTGATATCACCTAGAAATGTCGCTCATATCTCACAAAAAATTTTGGGTATACTATTTGGATGATGTAAAGTCCTATGGACATGTCAAATAAATTAAGTCAACACCCCAAGTCATGCAAAATTAGTCTCATGAAGCCTTTTGCGCTCAACATCCAGACCATGTGGTTTCCTATAGACATGTCACTTGACACATAGGGAATCACCAGTACATGTTAGATTATCCAAGGTGTAGTATAAAAAACTTCAACTAACTCTTCAAACACCTTACAATCATGTTTTCCTGATCTCATGATGTCCTATAGACATGGAAGAAAATACATTCTTCACCCTCAAAGACATGACCCATTGATACTCACGACACACTCCAAGCATGTCATCCATATCCTGTGATGACACCAAAGTGAGCCAGCTGGATCATGTGATGTCATCTATGCATGTCAGTTAGGGTTATGCAATAAATTCTAGATTAAATAGTTTGGGTATTGTGAATTATTCTAGAAAATCTTTCCTTGATCATGTGATAAAACATAAACATGTCATCAAATTCTTGTGATGTCCCTCAAACAAGTTAACTGGATGATGTCATTCCTTGAGACATGTCAAGAAGAAATCATATGACTTGTTAAATAGTAAATCATGGCATTTTGAGTAGAAAACAAAATGTTTTTAGGGTAGACAATAAGGAATGTTCAGTCAGGGAATCCTATCACTTGATAATCTTATTGTTATTTATTATATATTCCCTAATTAAAAGGGAAATGCCTATTCATATTCCATGATCAATTAATCCATGATAAGTCCAATTTCTTCCATAACCAGGGTATTTAGGAAACCATTCCAAGGCCAAAGATCCATATCAAACCTTCAAAGGGTTGTCCTAGTGCATATGTTGTTCATATATAATCAATGAAACTTATTATTTTCCATCCCATGTTTCTAACATTGATTATAGAACACATGGGAAAATGGAGATGAATTTATCACATCATTCACATCATAATCCTCTAAAAGGATAAGAGATTCCTCAATGTGTAATCCCCAACCAGTTGAATAATATGATATATCACACATATAAGGGAATCCTCAGAGTTTACGGTCTAAATGGTGACATAATTTGATATGTCACTCATATAAGGAACACATCAGCATGTAATCCCTGACAAAATCAACTATGATGACTTTCATTCCTACCATAATAAGGATATATAGGATTCTTCCCTATGTCTTCATCCCCAATAATCATCCACTTCAATGTATGCCCCCAGGTTTTGGCATTTCAACCATCTATACCCAGTCATTCCAATATGATGATCATCCTACCTCATCAATTTGTGGATTGAGAATCCATATAAACTATAATATATCTGATTCCATTGATAACTGTGTTATTTATTATTCCTTATTAAGGCATGAGATCCATATTAATCACCGAAAGGCAATCTCAATGTAAAATCCCCTCATCCACATATAGTTAGGTTGATTACTTTCTAACCCTTGTTTCCCACTTTGAGCATAGATCTTGTGGATATGAATGTTATAATTCTCATAAAAATTGAATTATGATTCTCTACCATCTAGGGTAACCTCACTTTGTAACCTCTAGCGAGTTTCATGAAAAATATCCCCCACCTTATTTCATATTCCATAAGGATAGTCCTAAGGGAATGATTTAACAATGAAAACACTGATTCCTTCTATAAACATGTTATATATGATGTATCCTTGATTCTCAAGGTCAAATATTCATTGGCTAAGTGCATGTAGATATGTCCTTTATGAATGAAGTTAAACATTATGGATTTTAAAAAAAATATTGTCTTCGATTGAGGTAACAAACAAAATACAAAGGATGCCTCCTAATAGATCAATCCACTCCTCGGTGTATTAACCACCTCCATACTTAGTATTAAATTATGAAGAGAATAGTTATGAAACTTTATAATACAAATATGATAATAATTAATATTAAATGGTTGAAAAACCTTGTTTAAATTTTAATGGATACACACATGAGATTTCATTCATTTTAAAATAAAGAGAGTGAAACTATAATCAATTCATTATTGTAATGGTCCATGTATCTGGTGTAGGAATAGATGTGAAAACAAATGTTAAATCTATAAGTGATTCCCCGAGATAGAAAAAATTGCACCCAACATGGTGTGATGATCTTAAATTCCCATCTTCTTGAAAAATACATATCCCTGAGTGTCCTTGAGTTTGAATCCCCAATTGAACACCATCATTGTTAAAAAAAGTCTGTATATTTTTATGGATGAGGGAAACTATTGGAGTATCCATTATGAATTAAAATGATTATGTGACATTAATTATTGTTCAATAAATGAAGACCTCACAATAAAACATTTGTCTAAATAGAAATTACCTAAGTGAGGGTCTCTAGGTGTTATATTTTCCGATGAAATAAAAATTTTAAACCAAATATATATCTATTAAAATAAAAAATTATTGGGTTATTATCTATTGGGCCATTTTTCACACTATACGCAAACAAAAACGATTAACCCAAAATGAATCTTTCAATGAAAAATTGATTGGATTATTATCTGTTAGGATATTTATAATTTACATTATACTCAAAAAATATATGACCCGATGTGAATGTATTATATAATCGAATGATCAGTTAGTCCTATGGAATGGCTCTGTGTGTTTAATTTCCTACAAAAAATATGATAATAATTATATAAATCATACATATGATCCTCTGTGACTGTTCTTCCTAGGAAATAATTCCATATCCATGATAAAAAGTCAACAAAAACATAATTGATGAATCAATATTAAGGGGATAATTGTGACAACCTTGCAGATATTATTGATCACATAAAGACTATGATATTTCACATGTCATTAAACTTTTTCCATGATATATGAATGACTATAGATTGTAGTCTCATCAAAAACAAATAGATCAGAGATAATTTCTTCATCATATGACTATTATGGAAAATCAACTATATATTAATCCCATATGGGTGGAAAAATGATCTCACCTTCCCGGTAACATATATGTTATTTGGGAAAAACAATGGTTTGAGAGTACCACTGACATGGTACAATAATGACCATAAAATATTCACATGAGGGTCTCCATTTATTGAAACTGATTATTAGTCATTGTACAGGGAAATATAAAGAAACCAATGTGGCCCCCATCAACACATCCAACCACATTGAGAGATTATCCCCAAATAAGGATAACCAACATGCCACAATTGGATTTTCTTTTCACCCATTTTTTATTGTTCTTTTATTTTATCATTTTTTTCACTTCAGTTGTGGGTGTGATATGTTTTTTATTTTGTGGTGATTAATTATATATTTTCAACATGTACTTATTAATTATAAATCCAAGGAAATTTGAATACGGGTTTCATTTTTGAACTTGGTAGTAGCCTACAAACAGTTGATTCATATTTTGGTAAACCATGTGGCTCAGCCCTGGAAACCATGCAGATTAAGTGATGGTAGAATAGGCAAAGAGAACGGGTTGAGCATGGTTTGTAAAACATTAAGTAAGATTGTGATGAGGTTGTACTTCTTGACAGTGGAGTTTGGAATTCTTAGAACATAGTTCATAAACTATGTTTCAATATTGTTTGATTGCCCAGTTGTATCTAGTAAAGGAAAAGTAATTGGAAAATGTTTTGGTAAACTGTGCATCCAAACAATGCGATCATCCAAGATGTTAAAATTTTTGAAATTTATAAACTAACTTTATTAGAGTTCAACCCCAAATATACGCATTTCCATCTCCCCCTAGTTTATAAAACCCTATCGTCTATCCTCCTTTGTTATTCAAGCCTCTTGAATCCCTCCTTTGTGTATATCTATGGATTTCAACATGGTTTTGAGAAGATTATCATTGTATCATATTCTTCCCTCCTCTATATTGATATTTATATTTTTATCTTGATATCCTTCTCCCCATGATCGTTTGGATACAAGGATAATGTTTTAGAAATATTATTTTTTTTGTTTTCTGTTTGATTGGTGTTCCAATTTGTAGATATTGGCTCTTGGAACCCTGTTGGTTAGTTTTTGGGTCTACCCTATTGTAGCGTTGTGAGATTGATGTAGTTTTTTATTTTCAAATTCAATTTAATTTAATATTCATTTGTTTTCTGATATTCATACTTCATTTATGTTATGAATAATTATGTGTGGTCCTTGTAATATTTAATTGGTATAAATATGGTTGGTTATATCTTATTAAAATTTAAATGACATTTTTTTGATAAATATTTCACAGAAAGTGATTGATAAAATGAATGGTATTGTGATTTTTAGATTTTTATGAAATGATTGAATTTGAAATTGTTATTGTGAAATCTTGATGGTGGTTTTGGGTCCTCAAATAAATTTATATAATGTATGGACTTAAAAATAGTGTGTATTTGTTTCATTAAAAATAAAATGGAATTTGATGATGATATATATCTAATTTGGAATTTTTATGAAAGTTATTCTCTTTCACAGATGTGGTGAATGTATTTTAAAGATATTTTGTAAAATTAGTGTGAAATAGTAAATGGTCTATTAACAGTACCCTGTAATGAGGGGTTTAATTATTTGAGAAATGAACGTTTTGTGAATTGTCTTTGAGGCCCGTTTGGAATATTAGAAATATAGTGAATGTGTTTATTATAAAAAATAACATGGGATTATTATAATTACATATTTATATTAAATGAATTTTATTTCTTAATTGATTAATCAACCTGATTCAATTATGCGAATGGTTGGCATATCCTCATTTTATATTTCATTGATCTATAAACATTTTTTGCAAATAGATTTCATTGGTGTGGGCTCTGTTGAGATCTATAAATTTTATGGTAAGAGATGGATCCTTGGAGTGGATTGTGGTGATGTATGTTGTGTAAAATATTATATATGATGTATGTTAATATTATTGGATTCTCAGTTTGCATCAGTTGGATCACCCCTCTTCTTTACTCATGACATGGAGAACCTGGAATAACTATTTAATTTTCTAAGAAATATTAATGCACAATTTAGGTTACGCACTAGCTAGTAGCCCATTCTTGTGGGACATATTTTTTAATTGTCTTTGTGGGATAGTTCCCCTTATTCTATACTATGTGTGGTGTAGTATAGAATGGATGAATGTTTTTATTTCATCGTGTGAGGCATGCTTTCTAGAACGATTCAACAAGTATTAGTATTTTCTGGATTATTCACTAGCTCCATGGAATTCACCCATTCCTATTATTGCAGAGTTTTATAGTGTGATGATGGATATTATTATTACTTTGATCACCTTATATAATTATTGTCCATTTATTTTATTATTTTATTATTTTATTAGTATAGTTCTCTAATTTTTGGTGTATTTCATTGGATGGTGATGTGTGGGATTTCAATGTTTAATGGAAAAATATTTTAATGTAGAAATGATTTATTGTACCTTATTCTATATTAAATTGAAATATTAACTTTACTCTTGAAAATTTTAATTTTTCTATAAGGTAAATATTTATATATTTATAATAGAATGGGGAAATTAATTTTCTTTACAATTAATGTGAAAATTTGGGAAATTTTATCTTTATAAATTTTAATTCAAAAATGAAATTTATGACTCTTTTATTTTAATGGAACTGAATTTGGAATAGAATTTTTTGGAATAAATAATGAGTTTCAATACTCACCCATAATGTTATTTCATTTTTTATCTTATAGTGCATGTTTTATCCTAGTTTCAATCACTATGGGTGATGGTTGATTTTGGAATCGGAATGTGACCCTCGAGGTAACATAAAAATGATTTGGTCATTAGATTCAGTATTGGATTTCCTCTCAACATGTTTTATTTTATGATTTTATAAAAATATGTTCATGCCAATTAAATTATATATATATATTTGTTTTTTTTTCTTTTTTCTTTTTTATTATGTTTATTTATTTATTATTGGATAAAATCATTCCCTTGGAAATTCTAATGATTCCCAAAACTTGTTTCCATCCTGCGGTGATCGGGAACTCCCTACGATATGTTCCACGAATCAGATAAGGTGAAAATTTCATGGTTTACATTTTATGGTTCATGAAAAAATGATATCAAATGAGGATCCCGTGGAGGACTGATCTTTCATATTTCCTAGTTTTATTTGTGGATCTCAAGGTACATGTAGTAGAACTATTTAAGATGGGGGTGAAAGTATGGGGGGTCTTCCGGCAAACCACTATTTGACAGAAGCATGAGATTCTAGAGGAATTGGTGTTACTTTCTGGATTATTTGTTTCTTGAGGTAGATTGTTGTTTTCAAAAAGAAAAGGGAGTTGGGATGGTGGTATCTATGAGGTCAAATGGCCCGTAATTTCTTATAGAGCTATGGATATGGTCTTAGAATCCTCTTTATGGAGGTGGTGTGACTAGTTTATGGATTCCAACCACATGGAAAAGTAACTAATAAACACAAGTTTACCCTTTTTAATTCCATTGGGACTTATTTTAATCTAAAAATTGATTAGAGAAACCTGGTTTCGGAATTCTAGAAAATGATTTTGAAATTGAAATTTTATTGTCTTGGTAATACATAAAAATGAATTTTTTGAATCATTTTTAATAAGGCATTAGAAAATGGATTATTATAAAAAAAATTTGAATAAATGTGAACGATTTCACCATGATTTATTTTTTATAAAAATGTGTATTTAATAAATTTTTGTTTTTTGAAAGAAGAACATTAATATAAAAATGGATTTTGAAATACTATTTTTAATGAGGGTAAATGAGTTTTTTATCAAATTTTTTTATGTAATGTTATTCATCTCGAAACATGAATTTTTATCAGAATGAATGAATTAAATTTTGGGATCATATCCATGTGATTTTATTTTTGAGCATGATAAATTATATTGATGAATTTCATTTTAAATTGATTTATAACATGGTGGTTATTGATATTTGAAAATAATTTACAATTTTGAAATGAAAATGTTTTTTTTCCTATCATATTTTCTTTGGGTTATCACATCCATGTATATGATTGAAAAATGGTTCTATAATGATGTGGGTGAATGAGTATATATATGTGTGTATTGGCTCATAAATTTCTATTTGAGTGAGACTATGCATAATTATATTGGTGAGTGTAAACCTCTAACATGTGTTTTTAGTATCAAATGAATTATTATGTTAAATTAAAGTATTTTAAAAATCGTTTTTTGTATGGATTGTTTTCCAATGGTTTTTGATGTGTAGTTAATCAGGTGTGTTATCTTGGTATTTAGACTTGGTGATGATGTTTTATTCTGATTGAGGATTCTTGATGGTGATTTAGATAATAATATATATTTAGCAGGAATCTTAAAAAATTATGGGAATCATTGAAATGGTTTCCATTTTTAATGATATTCATTCAATGTGAGTTTTGGTTATGAGTTGGTTTTGATCGACCTCTACTATTTCTTGTTTCCTAGTGCTCACCTATAATTAGATTCAATGGATATTTTTAGTGCACCTATAATAGATTCCATGCTCATAGGATATCCATTTTATAACCCTATGGTTTTAATTCTTGATTTTAGAAATTTAAATCTACCTATAATTTATGGTCAGGTGGATCCTCCGAATGAAGAAGAGTGGATGTAAGAAATTGAAAGGATCATCAGACACATAGAGTTTCTAGTTTCATTGAATGTTAGGTTTTATAACATTCTTCTGGAAGAACCAACATGGAATTCGGGGAAGTTGGTGTCAATGAAAAATACATGGGATGATCTTACTTGGGAGATATTTAAGGATTCATTCATATGGGTTTGTTTTATTGAGATTGTAAAATGGAGGAAGGGGATATAAATGTGATGTCTGTAGTAATGTGATGGGACAATGTTGGATTACTTTTTTCATTTCATGTATCTTGTCCCTTTCACTATATAGTGGGTCATAGATAATCCCTCTAAGACTTGATGTTTGTATTTTTTCATTTTTATTATATATAATCAATGGTATCTGAGTAAATCCAAAAAACCATTTCCTACATAGTAATGATTGATAATAATCATGAAGATGTAATGATATGGGTACTTGAGTTAGTCATCCCTTCTTTATTCCCTTGAAGCGGTTAGGTTAATTACAATAATAATGAGGTGAAGTGGTGAGAAGTTATTGGATTTTTTCATGGAATTAAAAGGCCTTGAGATCATTTTTCATATTATGTCTGGTGTGGAATCATGGTGCTTGATAAGTGTGGAAATCCAGATCATAAGATGTATTCATGTTTGAGAGCACCAATGATGAGTAATGGTTGTTGGATACTAGACCACATTCAATAATTCTGTTTTTATGTTATAAGGAAGTGACATGGGGCTAGTTCATGAGAGTATGGTGTTGTTTTGGATGATTTTTAGGCCTGTTTCTATGGAAATGTTTTTTGTTGTTGTGGTGTTTATGTTGTGGTATTATATTGTTTTTGATATGTGAGGAGATATTGTGGATCTATTGATAACTCCTATATTAATGAAAGAATAGTCTTTCTATTGGAAATTGTGGATCGTCCCATTCAATGTGGATGTGTGTTCCTGGTGTTCCTTTTTTGGGAAAAGTGTGTTCACGGTGTGCTATGAAATTTATGTTCTACCAGATGAATTGTGTTCCAATTGGGTACCATTATCTCCAAGTTACAGTGTAGCACATGATTCAAATGGTAGGGCTGCATCCAAAGGCCTCAGAGTGATGCTTTTCATGTAGTCAACAATCACATGGAGTGTGGGGTACATTATATCAAATCTTGTCTCCACTGTAAGTGAGAGATAAATTTAATACTTTTGTTGAGATTCTTAGTGTTTTTGTGAGTTATCCTTTGATTTGTAATATTTTTTGGACTATTTATCATGGAATCCCAATAGTTTTTCATTTTTTGATATGAGTCTTTAAATTATTCCCTTGAGAGGTCAGCCATTTGGGGTGATTATTTTTCATTTCAATCCACTTCCACCCCTTATATATGATGGTTTTTAGCCCGTCTGGGGGAATTTATCTACTTGTATCTAATAGATGGGAGACCCAAAATGGGACAAAATTTTTATTTATACAATCAAAAATTATTGGAAGTTGTTTTATAATTTTTTGGAGTCTGTTTCGGCCTCATGTGTTAATGATTCAATTTGGTTCTGGTTCATGTTAGGATCAGTTACGGGTGTTTCCTTGGAAGGGGGTTGAATTTTTCAAGGTTATCTAATTATAAAGTATCCTTTTATTTTGTTCAAATATTTTGAATTTCGGACTGTGCAAAGAAGTTTTGTTAGAATATTGGATTTTTTTATTATGGCTTAAATTTCATATTATTTATTTGGAAGTGGTTTTGTTTTAGGAAAGATGTATAATGTTCATTTTTATGTGGTTGAGATATTCTTTGCATCAGAGGGTGGATCCCGCTGTTATGAAATCTGTATTCATTAATATATCAAATAGCATATTCTATAGATTTTTGGAGAACAAAATCATTAATTCTAGTGGGAATTATCACACCATTGTTTTTCATTTCACCCTTTTTTACAGTTCTTTTTTGGATATCTTTTTTTCACGCATGTTCCGGGTGTGACATTTTTTAAAATATTTAGTGATTTTTATGTTTCAAACCTAGGGGTATTGTTTAGTGTTATCATGAGTTTTAGAGAGAATATATGTTTTCTATCTTCAAAGTAACTTCTACACGGTTTGGTAAATCATGTGGATCATCCTAGGAAATCATGCAATATTAGCGGTGGTGAATGAGGCATGATTCACAGTTTGTGTATTGATTTCCAAACCATGCATAAAGTATTAAATGAGATTATATCTATAGATAGTGGAAATTTAGATGGATTTTTCATTATTGGGAAAATATACGACCATCCCATATGAGAGATCATGTGTGTCTAGTAAGGGAAGAATGATTGGAACAGATTTTGGTATACCCTATGGCTAAAACTATTGAAAGCTCAAATCCAAAAAATAATGTCATTCTTAAGCAACCCATATGTTATTTTAACCCAAATCTACCAAATCTCCCTCCTCTATTTTTTACGGCCCTATGGGGATCATCCTTGCTTCCTTAAGCCTCCTCCTTCCTCCATTGGTGTAGCTCTGAGGATTTTTTCAATGATTATCCATGATTTCCCAAGGTGTTCTTATATTATCTGTTACCTCTTCCTCTTTCATTAATTTTCTATTATATTGTATTTCTCCTATGTTCATGTGGATCTATGGCTCAGTTTTCCCTTGATTTTTGTTGGGGGTTTTGATTTTCAGCGTTCCTCTTGGTAGATATTGTCTATTGAAACCTTCATGGGGTGTTTTTTGGGTCTGTGTTGTAGAATCTCTATGAGATTGAGGTTGGTTTCTCTTTTCACATTCCATTAAATTTAATATTAGTTTTTCCATGCTTTTTAAACTCCCTTTTATAAAAAATATTGATGTATACTCTTTGAAATATTTATTTTGTTTGACAAATTATTAATTCTTTCTTATTATAATGTAAATGAAATTGTATATTAAATATTTCACACCATGTGTTTTATAAAATTACAAGTTAGATTTCACATGTTATTTCTACAATCTTATTCTAGGTTTAACATTTTAAATGTTTTTTTCATCAATATATTTTCTTTTGTTTCCCCAAATATATTTATAAAATATTTAATCTTGAAAATGGTGTATTTGTGATTTTTAAAAATCAAATTGCATATGATTATGATATTAGGGTCATTGATTAGATGAATATTCTCCCATTTTGCACACAAGGTGAAATTATTTAATATATATTTTGTAAAATTAATGTGAAATGTAATATGGGGTTTTTAAACTCTCTTTTAATGGTGGAATTGGATCATTGAAAATGATGTTTTTGGGAACTGTTATTGTGACCTGTTTGGAAGACTGCAAAAATAGTGAAAGGGTTTATTATAATAACATTATATGGATAATTATATATCCTTATTTATTATAAATAAATGGGATTTTATCATTATGGGATCAGTATTATCAATTTATGTGAATGGGTGGGACATCCTCAATGTAGAGTCCTTGTGAACCATTTACATTATGTAGAGTGAGAGATCCTCAGGGTGGACTCCATTAAGATCTACAAATTGTATTAAAATAGTTTGATCCTAGGATTCGATAAATTTGATACCTATTGCGAAAAATATTATGTTTTATATATGTGAATTTGATTTCATGGTCTATTGGAATCATTTATATCACCCATTTTAAATAATATTGACCCGGAGAACTCAACATATCTATTGGTTTTTTTTGTGAATGATGGATGTACTAGTTAGGTTACACACAAGCTAGTGGATGGTATTGGGGTGATATATTCTATATTGATTCTATGGGATTGTTCCACATAGTCTATACCATGTGGGGTGTGGGTGAGAATGTGTGGGATTCTTGATATCATCGAGTGGGGCATGCCTTCTGGGATGAGTAAACAAGATTTTTTATGTTCTATGTTATTCCAAAACTCATAATATATATCTCATGTCTAATGGTACTTAGTTTCAAATATTGATAATTGATAATAATGTTTTTTAGATACCTTTGTATGATTATATTTCATTTTCATTATAATGTTATCATTGTATTGTTTTCATGTGTGGTTTATTTCTTTGGAATGTAATGAGATGCATTCAAATGTAAAAGGAATATTTTTTATGTACTAATGCTTTATACTGTCTTGTGCCATTTTGAAATAAATGATTTACATTCCCATTGATATTTATAATGTTTCTTTAAGGGAAATGAATCTAGATTTGGAATGGAAAAGGAAAGTGGACTATGTTTGGATTTACAGTGAAAATTGTATAAACACATACAATTATATATTGTATTTCAAACATAAAGATGATTTTTCCATTATTGTAATGGATGTGAATTGGAAATATATTGTTCGGTCATTCCTACAGAGTTTTAATATAAATGAATCATGTTAATTCTTGTTTTTATCCTTTGGTTAGTGATTCATATAGGTTTTGATAACATTGGGTATGGATGGTTTTGGTATTAGAGAATGAGCCTTTATGTAACATGGGGATTTTGTGTTCATTACGTTCAGTTTGTTTTTTTTTTCAATTTGTTTTATTTTATGAATTCTGTAAAAGTATTTCAGACTAAATAAATATGTTATAAATATATATTTTGGTGACTTTTATTATTTACACAACTTAAATTATATATTTATTAGTGGGAGAAATAATTCCCTTGTTCATTCCGATGACTCCTGATTTATGTTACCAACCTATAGGGATGTGGAATCCCCTAAATGACATTCCAAATATTAGTTCAGGTGACTTGTTTAGGATTGGATATGGCTTGTTTGTTTCACAACACCTTCAATATCTAATTATGTAGACCAAGAAGCCAAATATGAATCTATATTAGTTTAGGGGCCACCCAGAGGGATCTAGTTATCGATTGTTGCTCACATTATCACAACGGTAGCCACCAGTTTCCAGCTGAAGGTACCACCTAACACAATACAACCATTTACACCCATGAATATGAATCAAGGAAGGTACAATAGGGTAGAAACACACTGGATAATATCGAGTGGGATCTTATCTCCCCTCCAACATAAGATGCCTGCCAGTATATTCCAGTAGTAACTAATGGGTAGGTTCACAACCATGTTTACTCGAAACATGTACATGTGTATATTACTGTTGTAGGAATGGGGGATTCCATTATCCCTTCACAATGTATGATGTACAAAAACTTATTATGGTGTAACAAAGAGGAACATAATGGTCCTCTAACACTTCTTAAATCAATGATATCTTCATGTAGATTATGGAGAATGAAATTTAGATATTTTTTATCCATGAAAACATAGTGTTAAAATTCAAATACAATTTAACTATATCATAAGAAATATGTAATAACATTCTAGATCTAGTAAAAATATAGGGACATGTTCCTATTCTTATCCATATAATCAGGGCATCTCAACACTCTTATCATAGTAAACAAGTGGGTTCTGTAGAGAAATGAAACATACTTGCTCTAATCTAGGATGATTATCAATATGTTAAAGTAAAAGATGAGTTGTTGGTCTAAGAACATATTCTTGTTACAACATTGGTTCACTAGGTGAAATTGGAACATGCCTTGGGATAGGAAAACATGTCACTGAATAACCTCATATTCTCCATCATTTTATACTTTTATTGGTCTTCGGAATTTTCATCGAGGATCGACTTGAGTGCAGGTTTAATTTATTTGAGGTGTGATAATTATTGTTGGATTCATGCCAGTTAATGGGAACTGTAGAATTTGCAATAATCATATGGATAAACTAAGTGACAATTATACATACCAATATATAAAATAAACACTTTTTTAAAATGAATTATTTAAAATGTTTAATCTATAATATTATTATTATTATTATGTTGATATTATTATTATTATTATTAAAATTGTTATTAATATTATTACAATTAATATTGTTATTCATATTATTATTATTATTAAATTGTAATTAATATACATATTATTTAAAATTATATAAATATAATTATAATAATAATAATAATTATTATTATTATTATTATTATTTACAATTGTTATAGTTTGTATTATAATTGTTGTCATGTTGTTATACTTATTTTTAATTGTATTATAATTTATTTATGTTTTATTTCCCCCTTTTTTCTATAGGACATGGCTCTCCCCTTTATATTCCCTTCTCATGAAGTGTGTCCCCCTCTTCTACCCCTCCTATGATACCTAACCCAAGCGCACACCTCCTAACATGTGGGTTCTCAAGGCACCCTAAACTTCTGCCCTTCCCCCTTACACATTTGCACCTCTCCACTGGAAAAACCTTCTATAGTCACCTCCTACCTGTCAGGTGTAGCCTCCTCTGACAGGACCCCCTGTTCAACATGACCTCCTCTGGCCTGAGCCCCTTTCTCAGGGATGACCCCTTATCCAGCATCAACCATCTCTTCTTCCGTTTTGATTATATTTCAATTTTATTGGGGGGGGGGGGGTTTATTCATATTGGAAAAAACTAATTGGATTGTGTAGGATTTGTAAATTTTCTCAATGTTTAAGATGTGTATATGGTTCTTTGTGGTGTAATCTTCCTCCTCTGGGAGATTCATTACATTAAGAACCCTTTGAGGTATGTTACCTCGGGTATAGGCATTAAATTTTATATAACATAATGGATTTATGTTTTACATGTTTTTTACCTAATTATTTCTTTTTGAAATCGAAATTTAGTTTTCTAAATGATTCATGGTGTGTTACATTTTGATTAATGCATTTATTTGGAATTGAATGTGGAATTATAAATATTAAAGCATTCTAAAAGTTTTTAATTAATTATTTAAAAAAAATTGATATGTTTATGAAATGGGTTGACCCCGTTTGTGTTAGGAAACAAATTTAATGGTTTCATTTCCCTCATTTTGGGATATATTTGAAAAATGAATTGAGTTATTCAAAGGGGATTTTAAATGGATTTGTTTTTAATTTCATTTAGAAATTATTTTGGAGTATATTTTAAAATGGTTTTGTAAATTCCAACTATCGTAAAATTATTTTGAGTTTGAGTTTTGAATTTATAAATTTTCACTATATATATAAAAATGTACTTAGGATGGGTATACATATATACACATGTATACACACACCCAAAAAAAGATAGTGATATATATATGTATATATAAAAATTCAATTGATTATATATGAATTTGTGTGACAGGATATATATATATATAAATGTGTATGTGTATTTGAGAATAACTATTTTTTTTCTATTGGTTTCTAAAATGTATTTAAAAGGACTGTGTGGAACATATCACTTTAAAATTGTGTTTATTTAAACAATTATACCTTGAACTATATATTGGATAATAAATAATGTTTGTTCCATTGTTTTTGATTAATTTAATGTTTGTTATTTTTTGGGTTTTTGATTTCTGGGTATTTATCGAAGGGAGTTGTTTTCGGTTTCAAATGAAAACACATATATTTCCATGAATGGATACATATAAAAATATATGTATCATATCTTCATGTAACCTCATGGAATAATGATCACATTAATTAGTTTAAGGATATATATTTATATATATTGAAATACTCGCATGTGAACCTCCTGATTCTTGGGTTAGAATGATTTGTCTTAGCCATACTTTGTGGTTGGATATCCCACACACTTTTAGTTTTAATTTATGATCAATTATTTTATTTTTTTCATACAATTTTTCATATATAAATATCAATATATTAATATTTTATTAGATTTTGTGAGTGTAAATATTTTTATAATTATTTTTTTTGTAATAATTAGAATTGTATTAGTAAATATAGCACACCATGTTCCTAGTTAAATGACGTGTTTACTTTTATGATTATATTAATATAAGGGCCCGACCCTAGTTTCATAGAGTCAATTCCTTATTTTATCACATTAGAATATATACAAGGAATATACATCCCAAAGGAATGAGTTGTTGTGTATTATTGGAAACGAGATACATACATAAATTCAACATTAGAACATGATAAGAAAAAAAACATAGAACCTCATTAGTCAACAACCAATACTCATAGGTTATTTCATCATGTCATTCATAATAAAATTCATCATGTCGTATGAAATTTAAATAAATGAAATGGGTGAACTTAAATCATCAATAATTTAATGAAATACATTATATGACATATAAACATTAGGCATGTTGTATAACTAAAATTATATGCCTTTAACAAATAATAACCATGAACACATGATGTGAGGAATATGAGATGAGTAAATAATACCATAATAAAAAATCATGTTTATTTTACTAGGTGAATAACTACATGAACCATTAATTATATTTTCATAATTGGGGAATGCATAATTCCTGAAATCCTAACCATACCATCAAGCTCGTGTTCGATGAACATGAACAATCATTTTTTCAAGGTCGTGTGCTAAGACCATAATTTGTCTCATGAGACCTACCAATACACCGAGTGGCTATAATGATCCCCACCCAACATTTACTATGTCCAATTCATTCTACATATGAATAGGAATAAATAAAAACAACATATACATGTATATTTAATCTAATATATGAAATGTAAATAACATTCACCTACCATGAAGCATAAACACGAACCATTTGGTCTAAATTGGTAAATGGTTTTAAGATTGGGCATCCCAAGAAAAAATAATTATAAACCAATAAATTATATATATTATATGATACCATGATATATTAATCTGACTAATACATAATAATCAATAAGAGAGTTTAAAAAGATTAATATACTCTTATAAAATCATCGTGTAATTATTGAGATAAATACACATTTATTTTTAAAAGAAAAGTACTTCTTTAAAAGTATTTGTATAAAAACATAAATGATGAAAAATTTTATTTTAATAATAATATGATTTTCTTTAGAAATCTAGTTGTTTCTAAAATCATATTATAGAGTACCCTTGAAAATTGTTATGAATTGGAGAAATTCCCATGAATTGGGTTTGTATTTTGGAAATAATTTTTAAAGATCCATTAAAAAATTATTTCCATATATGAAGATAAATTATAGTTGGAAAAAATATATATGATAAACATATATAATTTATAATAATTACACAATAATACATGAGAATTTCATTAGGGCATATAAACAATAAAAGTATTCCAAATGAAAATGGAGGTTCAGGTGAAAACGGTTACCTTAAGTCCGAATGTGTTTTTATCTTGAACAAAAGTTCCTAGAATATTAAATTATATATAATAATAACATATTTTAGAACATTCTATACATGTATTTAATTTTTATAATTATTTGTAGTACATTTAGGACATTATTAATAATTTATAATATTGAATTCCATATTTTAGGAGTGTTTGTTTTCCAGATTTTTATAATCGGTTCACATGTTTTAGAATAATTGAGATTCTTTTGAATGGATGTAAATATACAAAATTGAAATTAAATATTAACTGTATTTAAATTATTAGGAAATATTTTGGTCAAGTGATATTATAAATTGTACGTATACTGGTACATGAATATTAATTATGTTATAAAAAATATATTATAGTATGGGTAAACCATAAAATGGTTTCTTAACTATTAATTATGGTGAAATTGAATAATAATACATTATTGTCCAAAATGGTTTTAAATTGGAACCTCATAGAGGTTGTTTTCATTTATAAAATAAAAGAGTGATAGTAAGAATATATATGAAGGTTTTTCCATTAACATGACATATTTCCAATATAACGGTGATACTGGATATATCATGGTCTTTTAGATAGAGTAGGTGAGTTAAGGATAAGAAAATAAGATAAAATTAAATAAAACTAAATGAAAATGAAGTGTACTTTACCTATTAGAATAACCTCCATGAGAATGCCCTTAAGGGAAGTAGTTTTTACCTTTTGGAATGACCAAGAGAATATTGGACGTGGGGAGTGACTAGGAAAGAGTATTTTTTTCATAAAAATTAGGAGTTTCAAGGTTTAGAGGACTGTAGAAAAGAGGGATTGATGAGGGTTTTTTTAGTGGAGGAGAGGAGTGTATTTTGAACATTTTACTCATTATTTTACTACTTCCCTCAAGACAACCAATATTTTAGTTTCTTGTGACCCCCAAAAGTAATAAGTTCTTTTTAGTTATAACTATGTTTCCTTTCATCAATAATGATGTCATAAATAGTTTATTTTACGGATAATTTCAATACACGGTATTTTAACGTATTTCAGTATTCATACAAAATTAATAAATTTTTAAAAAGACCAAAAAATTCACCCATAAAATATTTCAACGTGTAGAGTTCAAAAATGGGATCAATTTTTTGAATTTTTTTTTAAATATTAATAATTTAAATTTTATAAAAAAATCCTATTTAATGTAAAAAGTAAAAATATTAAAGCTATATTTACATTTATATCACATTGGAAAACTAATTAAAATTTTATTATCTTATTAACTTAAGAAAATAAAATAATTTTATCATTTACTATTAATAAGTGTCATATTAATATTCATAATTCTATGTTACAATTCATAAAAAAACAAGTTGGTTCTATTAGACTACAAATAACATAAAGATCACAACTGTAGATGTCATTTTTTTGAAACTCAAATAACATAAGTGGCATATTTATGTTTAATAGAAAGGTTATAACATTCTCCTAAAAATTTTTGGTTCACAGAATCATAGTTCATCTTGAAATATATGATATCTAATCAATAAAAAGCATTTAAGTTGAACATAACATAAATTTTTTTTGGAGTTAAATTATTATTTCATTTTGAAATTACTTCCTCAAAATTTTATTTATAGAGCCCTCTAAAAATTTATTTGTGGTTATTCTTTATAAAATCCTTAGGATCCCATGTTTCTTCCTCAATAATATGGTTCCTCCAAAGAGCCATTACAAGAAAAATCTTCCAATTTCTCAATAATTGTTCTTTTGTATCATAAATTATGATAGAATCTTCACTATAAGATAGATTAGGTTCATGTTCTATTTCATCAATGGTGAGTACATGTGTTGGGTGTAACATGTATTTCAAAAACATTGATACATGGAACAAATTGTGATTTTTGTAGATACATGGAATCATTTCATAATAGTAAGCTATTACTCCAATTTTATCATTCATTTAAAACTATCTGAGGTTACTCATACATAATTTTTTCTTTTCTTACTGAATCATATAATACCATTCCATTTAAATACCTTTAGGAAAACATGACTGCCTTCTTGAAATTTTGAATCCTTCAATCAGTTATCAGTAAATATTTTTTTCATACATTTATCTATTTTCAAATGTGTTTGGATAATCATCACATTTTCAATTGTTTCCTCAACATGTTATAGACCTATGAGCTTTATTTCACCAACATCATCCGATATGGTTCTTGTGTCACATCTCTTTCTATATAATTCTTTATATGGTGCCATATAAATATTTGAATTAAACCTATTGTTATAGTAAAATTATTTGAGAGGTTAATATTGTTCCCACATACCATGAATGTCTTGTTAACTTGAACATAACATGTATTCCAATGTTTGAATATCCATTGTGATTTTCAATCAGTTTGTGGGTTGTAGGAAGTGCTCAAACGAAGGTCAGAATCTAGGTACTTCAAATGATTTTTCTAGAATTACGATGTAAAAAGGGGATCATGATAAAATTAAATTGATAAGTGTATACCATGAATTCTTGCAGAATAATTAATATTTTTAACTTCGAAATTTTCATGTTGTAACTCTTCTCTTATTGACAGAAAATGTGTTGATTTTTTCAGATGATCTACAATGAACTATAGCGAATCATTCATTCATGGTGTCTCTGGTAGCCCCATGACAAGTTCCATAATAATATCATACAATTTTTTTCATAGGTATATGAAGAGGTTTCATGAATCCTCCAGAATGTTGTCTTTCATCCATCGCATATTGTAAAATAAAACATCTCCACACACAATCAGCAATCTCCCACTTCCTATTTTCGGACCAAAAATGTTAAATTATATATCAACACATAATTGTCCCACAAGGGTGTATATATAAATTAATGTGATGAGAATAATCAAATCATTCCATATTTTTCTCCAGAATTGCAGGAACTCAAATCCTATATCCAAATTTCAAAATGGCACCTTAATATACTATTTCAATAATCTTACCATCATTAAAAAGTTCAATTTTTTTTAAACTCTTCATAATCTACGTAATACAATTTTATAATTTCCATTAAAGATGGTTTTGAATCCATTTGAAAAAAATTTGTTGTTTTTTCTTCGTTGAAAATTCCATATATCCAACTCTAATAGATCTAGGAACATCAGATCTCTTTCAACACTCATCTTGTGCAGAATTTCATGGTCATTTATACACAATGCATCTTCCACCTTATTTTCCTTCTTAGGCAGGTAGTGTATTATGCTATCAAAATCCATTAGTAGCTCAACCAATCTCCTTTGTCTCGTGTTGAGTTATTTATATGAAACGATATATTTCAAAATCTTATGATATGTATATATCTCACATTTGTCATCATTGAGGTAATATATCCAAATATTCTGTGTAAATATAATCATTGGTAACTCAAACTTATCAGTTGGATAGTTTTCTTCATTAATGTATATCAACATATTCATAGTTAATCAAACTATCACTCCGCTTAAGGACACAACAATGTAGTTTCATTAATACATCACTACTGATCATAAATCCATCATTCCCAAATGGCAGAGTCATGATTGTATAATTTACTAATCATGTATTCAATTATTTTAATCATTTCTTCACATTCAATTTTCTTATATGAACATAACCCCTTTTTGTGTGAGTTTGGTCAATGGCTTGGCTAAATGGGTGAAGTTCTGAGAAAAACACCGATAATAACCTTCTAAACCAATGAAACTATGTACCTCAATTATTTTGTTAGAGTAGGACATTCACGAATAACCTTTTTCTTCATAGGATCAACAAATATTCCATCCTTAGATACAATGTGGCCCAAATAGGAAACTGATTGAAGCATACACTCACATTTGATTAACTTCCCATATAATTTATTTCTTCTAAGAGTCTTCAAAATAATACCCAAGTGATTTTCAGGATGTTCATATATTTTAGAGTATACTAAGATATAATCAATAAACACCACCATAGAGTCATCAATATATTAATAAAAAACACTAATCATTAGATCCATGAAAACAAATGTTGCATTAGTCATTCCAAACAACATTACTATAAACTCCTAATTTGCACCCTAGTCTAAAATGATGATTTTGGAATATCTTTCTTACTCACAAGAACACGATGATATCTAGATCAAAGATCAATCTTTGAAATATATTGGGCACCATGAAGTAGATCATATAAATCATCAATGCGAGGTAAGAGATAATTGTTCATTATTTTTGTATCATTGGTCTCCCAAAAGTCAATCAACAACCTCATAGACCAATATATCTTCTTAACGAAATGAATGGTGGCTCCCAATGGATAAACACTCAGAAAAATTCCATTATCACTAACTTCATCTAGTTATTTCTTTACTTCCAATAACACCATATTGTCCATTCGATAAGGAGTCATTTATATGGGTATTGAACTAGGAATTAATGTAATGAAAAACTCAATATCCTACTCTATAAGAGGTCCATGTAGAAACTCTGGAATGACATCAACATATTCTTTCACAATAATTTCATCTTTTATTTGAATATTATTTTCCACAACCATAGTAATTGAATTCCCATACTCCAATATAATTTAATTTAGAAGAGATAATATGGGTGGATCTAGATGAAAATATGATTGTGATGTTTCAACCCTAAAGATAAGGGATTCAACACCATCCTCACAAATTTTAACCTCTTTCTTCTTATAATAAATATTGGCATCATGGTTCTAATGAAAATCCATACTGAGGATTATATCGTTTTCAAACAAGGGTATGATAATAAAATTTGAAGATTACGCACATTTATATTCCATAATAGGGATTACCAGACACAACACTATTGAAATGATACTTCTCTTACGAGATTGGACTGACAGCTACTTTATTATATCAAATTAAAAATATATTATATTCTTGGAAAACTGGAATGATATGAAAGAATGAAACAATATAGAATCAAATAAATAATTGGCTAAGATTGATGAAATTCTAAATGTACCTACCAAAAATTAATTAGGAACTTTAACATCTATAGTTTTGACCATATAAAATTAGCCTTTCTCCCTTGTCCATTATTGGGGAACATTTCCATGACACTTATGAGATTCAGGTGCATAATGTTCCATATCCATGTAGTTATATCATTGAATGTATGTTACTTATTTCATCCCCTTATAATCCTGATATAGGTTTCCTTTTTCAACACACAGGTAACATAATCCCATTCTTTTCAAGAAAGTGACAATGTGTTTCTTACCATAATTACTGCAGGATAGATGGTCAAATCCTCCATTCTTCCCCATTTCCTTATTTTGTTATTTAAAATAATTCGTAATCCCTATTATTCTATTATTTTTTTTTAATGTTACAATACATTGAAAATTATTTTCATATCTTCATACCACTTGATACTATATCTTCATACATATATAAAAATTTGATAGACTAGAGCCCTTTAGAGGAATGATATTAAACCTTCCATGAATCGATCGATTTTTCTCCTTAGATTATGTATGTAGTCCCCAACAAGCCACTCTAGCCATGTAAATTTTCTTTTATACTTGGAATCATTTTCATCCTTTTTATAAATCATATATAATAATTTCGTCTCCATATTCGATCATTGTTCATAGGGGAATTATGTCTCTACCAAAATTTCTTAATATCCACTCATTCCATCTCTTCTATTTCTTCATCCTCCTTTGTGATATTAATGAATGACCACCACTGATCATAATATCCGGATATGAAATGCAAATCCATGATAACCATTTCTATATTGTTGCATCAAAATTTGAGAAACAAGTTCTCTTGGGAACATATCCAATGCTCTTCTACCAAAGGGTTTGTAGTTTCATTGAATGATGTTGGATTTTTTTTCATAAATCCATCAAACATAGCTCTTCTAAATGGTGGATCAAGATGGTCAATACTTGTAACGAAATTATTCATAACTAGATAATGTTGTACCAGTGTAGTTATAATGTTCTCAGCTATAGTCACAAGACTAGAGGCAACGTCATTATCTTCCATTGGAGGGAAATCACTACATTGTCCATGCATGTTCATGTGTTTTACATTTCATCCACTAGGCACTATTTCTAATAACTGCATACACTATATTATCATATGATTCGAAATGTATAATCTCAATGTTGAAAAAAACTACATAGAATAAATTTAATTTCAATAAATAGCTAATCTCTTAATCATAATAATTTTATAATTGAGACATAATTTTCATTTATTCCCTTCATAATGACTTGTAATGATAATTTGAATTACTCAAAGCATATACCCCATGTGTATCAATACTAAGAGTGAAACAAGGATGGTTATCGTGTACTAGGATTCCCCGAGTAAAGCCCGATAGTCCATGTGAGAGTTTTCAATTATAGGTACATCTATTCTGGATCCACCTCCACTTATTTTTATACATATATCTATTTATTTAAAAGAAATATCCACATAATATATTAATTAAAAAAATTCAGGACGTTCTTTTATGTTTATCATTAATTACTTCTTTAGGGATTTTTTCCCTAATATAAATTTTATAACATTGTTTCCATGTTTGATAATAAACTTTCTTTGATACCAACTATATGGGCCCAAAACCATCTATCTAGAGTGATTTCTTATTTTATTAAATTCGCATATAAATAAAGAATATAGATCCCAAAGGAATGATTAGTTTATTATTATTTGAAACAAGATACATACATAATTTTTACATTACAATATGAAAATAATAACAATGTAGAATCTTCATAGACTATATACATTAATCCTAGGTAATTTCTTCATATTAATCAATATAAAATTCATCATGTCATGAGAAAATGAAAACTATGAAATGGGTGAGATAAAATTCTCATTATGGATTGGAAATATAGTGGAAGATATATAATCATTTAACATGTTGAATAACTAAAAACATATGCCATTAAGAAATAATAAATATGAACCCCTGATGAAGGGAATATGTGTTGAGTAAATAATTTCCATAATAAAACATAATCAGGTTTATTATAGTTGTTTAATAACCACATGAACCATCAATAATATTTTCAAAATTGAGTAATTATTAATGTAGGAAGTCATAAC
The DNA here is from genome assembly GCA_963277665.1 of Viscum album. Classification (NCBI taxonomy): domain Eukaryota; kingdom Viridiplantae; phylum Streptophyta; class Magnoliopsida; order Santalales; family Viscaceae; genus Viscum; species Viscum album. The sequence continues at coordinate 738,897,484 of OY728134.1, read as the reverse complement.
CATACATTCAAGACCTCATTCCAAGACCATAAATAATCATTTTTTCAAGGCCTTGTGCCACGATCGTAGTTTTTCTCATGAAACCTATCGATGCTCTGAGGGGATATAGTGGGCCCAAAAAATCACTTGAAATGTCCAATTAATTATTTATTAGAAAGGGGATAATTATATTAAACATATACATTCATTTTGGATCTAATATATAAAATTTAAAAAACATTCCACGAACATTATGCAAAAACAGTAACCATTTATACTAAATTGGTTATTGGTTTTATGATAGCACATAAAAAATCAAAATATCCATAAACAATAACATTAAATATAATATATGATTCCATGAAAATTTTTTACCATTAATACATAATAATAAAGATGTTTTTTTAAATATATGAAGATTCTCATATAAAATCTTCGAGTAATTCATCAGATAAATAACATGTTGTTTTGAAAAGAATAGTTATTTTGGAAAATTATTTTATTAAACCATAACTAATGTAAGATAGTATTTTCATAATAAAATATGTTTATTTGAAAGTTAATGGTTTCTAAAAACATATTATTGAGTTCACATTGATGTAGCTATGAATTTCAAATAATTAATTTGAATCTAGGTTGTATTTTTGATATAATTGTTAATGTTCCATTAAAAATGTGGATCCTTCTATCTGATAAAGAATAATTTTAGTTGCTAAAAATTTACAGGACACCCACACATAATTTATATTTAGTACACAATGATACATAAGAACATTATTATGTAAAGTATACAATAAATGTAACTCGAATGATAATAGTAGTTCAGGGGGTAAAACCTTACCTTAAGTTTGAATGTGTTCTTATCTTGAACATATGATATTAGAAAATGAAGTTATAGTTATTAATAAATTATTTAATAATCTTTTATAAATTTATTTATTTTATAAGAACTCTTTTTAGTTCATTTATTTCTATACTGAAAAGTTATTATATTGAATTTTGTCATTCCAGAGTGTTTGTTTTCTTGGATTTCATAATCTGTTCATGTGATTTTATAATACAAAAAAAATAGTTTGTTTAAAAAATAAAAATGGTTTCATGACAAATAATTATGAACTAATTGATGAATGAATCTTCATAATCCACAAAGGTTATAATTTGTAACCTCATGGATCTTGATTTCGTTCATAAATTAAAAGGGATAGTTTATGAATATTGATTATGGTTATTCAATTCACATGATATAATTATAGTATATATATGATATTGGATTTATCATGATCATTTAGAAAAAGGTGTTGAGAAGAGAATAACAAAAAAATATAAATTTAATTGAAACAAAATGAAAAATGAGGGTACATTACCACTTTGACTAACCTCCTTGAGAACCACATTATGGGAAGGTGTATTGGTTTTTTTGTCATGACCAAGAGATTCATGGACATGGGGAGTGACTAGGAAATGGTATTTGGGAAGAACATGGATTATATACAAGGCTTAGAGTGGTGGAGGGAAGAGGGAGTGATGGGAGGATATAATGGGAGAGGGTAGTGAATTTTGAATATTTTTCTCATTATTTTATTATTTCCTTTCATAAAACTGGTTGGGTTGTTTAATGTTCCTCCTAATAGTAATAAGTACATGTTAGTTCGAACCATGTGGCTTAGGTTCACTCATGATGTCATAAATATTTTTATTCAACTGATTATTTATATATATGATGATTTAAAATACTTCATTATTCATAAAAAAATCAAAAATCTTAGAAAATTCCCAAAACATCACCCCTACTATTTATCAACATGTAGAATTAACAAATGTAACACTATTTTTCAAAAATAATTTTCAAAAATTTTATTATTGTAATTTTTAAATAATGTCATAGTAAATTCAAAAAAATAGCAAGATTATTGATATAAATAATTTTATATAACATTGAATAATTAACAAATATCCCATTATCATAAAATCATAAGAAAATAAAATAAATTTTATTATTTACTATCTATAAGGTACATATTATTATTCATATTACTATTTATAATGGTATGTTACTATTCATAGAAAACAATTTGGTTCTATCAGACTCTAAATAACATACTGCACACAGCCATAGATGACATTTTTTTTGAAACTCAAAACACAGAAGTGGAAAATTTATGTTTAATGGCTCAGTTATAAATCTGACCTATAATTTTTTGTTTCAAGGAGACATTTAATATAGTTTATCTAATGAATAGATAGTATTTATGAAAAACATAACATAAAATGTATAGTGTGTTACAATTGATGTATGTAAAGTTTGGTTGGGATTTATTAATAAATATTTGGCATGTAAAATAATTATTTGTGATTTGGTGAAAGTTCATTAAAAAAGGTTTTCTGTTTAAATAATTTTGATTTTATATTTTGAAATCAAGTTGACATGTGATGATGAATTGCGCCCCGTTGGAACATTCATAGAAAATTGATTTGGTTTGAATTTGTGATGGAAATATTTTGATAGAGTTATATAAATGTTTTTAATTGGAAATGGCGTGTTTGAACCCTATTCATGATTGTTGGATTTCATTTATAGTAAATGTTTCCTTTGTAAAATGTGTTGGGGACTTTTTGGACACTTTTTTAAAATGTAGATAACAGATTATTATGAAATCCTTTGTTGGATGTTCTCATGACTGGTCTTTAATAATGAATCAGATGTGCTTCCTATGGAATCCTATGGATACATTATCATTGTTCCCCAGTTGGAAATATTTATGTTCTATTTGTTTCAAGGAACAATACTAGTGATTGGGGAGAGTCAAGGCGAAGATTTTTTGGAACTATTAGTATTATATTTATATATATATCTTGTGATTGGATGCTCTGTTTGAATCAGTTGGCTCACCCCCACTATATACTTGAGACATGTGAACCTATAATAATGTGGTAACTTTTTGAGAATTATTTTGTCTCTTATTGTACCTGTACTAACTAGTGCCCCGTAGTAGGTTGACATTTTTCTATTGCTATGGGATTGAGATAGTTAGTCTAGGATGAGTTAGGGTGTCCTAGAATTTGGGTGTTTTTGATTTCATTGTGTGTGGCATGATACTGGGGATATGTATAATGTATATTTACGTTTTGGAATGTCATTGATCTTCTGGGTTCACCTATGTCTATTATCACATAACTTATTATTGCAATGAATGATGTAATTTTATGTATATTTTCAGTGACCTTTTATCTGAATATTTTTGTGCTTCCTTGTGAAGTGTTTACATGGAATTGGTGAAAAAGCATGTGATTTGTTTTTGCTAAAGTGTTTTATAATCATTATTTCCATAAAAACAGAAATCATTGACACCTTTTTTAAATTTCTACATAACACTAACATAATGAACATGCTTTTGGAGATGATTATGGTAGTGAGTTTTATTTCTTTGGTAAAATGGGTATAATATAATACTTTGATATATTTAACTTATAACTTATAAATTGAGGTTTCGTTTATTTTTGATTAAGTGAATAACGAATAGTTTATTGGGACATCTACTAGAGTATTAATAATCACACCTATAGATTATCTTGGTTTTTATCTTTAGGTGAAGCATCATGATCATATATGGTTTTCATAGTGTAATGTCGATTTGACGATATGAGGTGAAACATAGTGACACATGGAGGTATGTACAACATTATTTTATCACTATTGGTATTTTTCTATTCCATATTTCAGTATTATTTATTTAGTTGTATTTTATATTCAGGGAAAATTGTTCTCTCATGTTTAATTTTTATGCCCAACACTAGTTTGAGGCCCGTGTGGATCGAATACATCCTTCGGTCTATGTCTTGGGCCAACTCGAGTGACTGATACAGGGCCGACCTAGGTTGGTTAATGATAAACTGGTTTTTGAGGAGGCCCATGTAATTTGTGGTATCTGTTTGATGAATATTAGGACTATAAGAACATTAGAGGTATGTATGGGATGGGAGTCATGAACACATGCACATTCTAAACCTCAAGTTGTCAGGGTTAGTCAAGGATTTGATTCTATTGCCTTTCTTGGATTTTAGGATTACAACAGATGTGAGTTGGTGTCACATTGTGATATCACATGAAGTAGTGACCCATGTGGAGTACAAGTTCATGGTTCTAGACCCTCTGATCATTATGACCTACTTGGGGTGTGGAACACTGCCTTGTTGTTGTGTTTTTCATAGACGCTAGTACCTACTTATAATAGTATGGTGTATGTTGTGTTTTTTCATCGTTTTTTAGTGTATGAGTGCTTTTGAAAATGAATATGGTTTTGAAATAAAAATAAGTTCTCATAAATAGATTTAAATTTGTAAAGTGAGTTGTAAAATTGGATATTTTATGTATTGAAATATATGTAAAAGCTTGGTTTAGGATGAGGATTGAAGGATGTGACCCATGGTAATCCTTATGGAGGATCACATGTGGGTGGATATGTAATGAATGTGTATTGGAAACTTATTCATGGATGACATGGATGAAAATGGATTGAACCACATGTGATGATTCAATGGATTCCATGGGTGATATTTTAAAATAAAAGTGGTTGAAAAATTGGGTTTTCCACGAGGAGTGGATTTTTGACATGTGAAAAGTTGTTCTTGTATTTGAATAATGTAAATTGGATAAGGAAATATTAGAAATTAAATGAAAAATTGTGAATTGGAAAAGGTGGATTTTGTATGTGTTTTTGTTTCATTGGATTCTCAGACAGTAGTCTTTGCTTGGGGACCCCTTTTCGACAATCTTATGTCTTGATGCATGTTTCTGTATTTTGTTCCTCATGTAGTTCAATGAATTCCACCCTGAAAAGACTCTAATTTTTTCTATGTTTCATTCCCAAATATCTGGTTCATTTATGGTGTTGCCTATTCTTCAAAGTGATATAGGATTGTTAGATGTATTTATGTGGTTTGTGGGAAACAGAGAATGCCTTTGGGTTGTTGGGAACACACAAGGTCGTTAATTATTGTGATATATTGGGTTGGTAATAGTGTCTAGTTTTTTATCAAGAGGAGGTTGGATGTGTTATCATTCTTAGAAATTTTGTTGACAAAGGAAACTTACATGTCCAACATTCTCAAAGGGTTATTCGAGAGGATTAGAAGTAATGGAAGGTGGAGATGTTGTGGGATGATTCATAGGTATAATGATCAGTAAAATTATATGTTGACAACAATGTAGAGATTTTTCCTCCTTTCATTTAGAGTTTTCACCCATAGATTGTTGGAATGGTTCTCCCATCCAATGAATCATTTTTGAAGAGGATGGTGGATGGGGTATTTTTAGCAGTGTCAGTCTTGGGGTGTAGTTAATTGTTGTTGGATATTAAGAGGGTTTCTCATCTAGTGAGGAGAGTATGATGGATGAATATATCTATAAGAATATATAAATGTTTATTGTGACATCTAGTTCATCAGACCTCCTTCTAGTGTTCCCATTGTACTTCTTGTTCGTACATTCCAATCCATCTTGTCACACCCCTAAAAAGACATTCCATCATGGTGGACATTTTGGTCATCCAGGGATGTTCTGTAGGAGGTTTCATTCAAGGAAGGAGTTCTGATCATGGGGTGCTAGTGACTTATTTTTAGGAAGGAGATGATTCATCCACTAGATCCCCAACCACTTGTCTAGGGGCGAAGCTGACGCATAGTCCGGTGTTTTATAGGATGTGTGAAACATAGTCCTAGGCTATGTTTAAATATTTGGGATGAAAATATCTAAATTTTTTTATTTTTAGTCATATTGTTGTTGTAAGTTCATCATGTTTTTATTTGGTGTGATTAACTTTCTCAATCGAAATCCAAGATGTTGTTTTTCTCTAAGTGTTGCATCTCAAAATTGTTCGTTTTCATTGATGGGTGTTTGGACCATGGTTGACCCTATCTGTTATTTTTTTTAACTAAAAAAGTTTGGATATGTAAGGGTGTTTTGAGGGTAGACGCAAAGGTTTTAGTTCAACTCTCTAGTTAGGGTTTCTTTTCATGTGTTCGATGGGGTTGTTGTTCACCATTTTGTAGAAATATTACCATTATTTGTAGGAGATCTATCATGTTATGGTGTTCCGGTATGTTGGGTTTCCTAGTAATATGAATTTTAATTGAATACCAGTGGTGGTGTTTTTTTGTTATCATCATTGAAGTTAGTTGAGTTTGGGTTAAGAGTTACATAGTTTACAGTTACAGTATGTCCATTGTTTAAGTAGTTTTGGGTTGGGAGTTCCTGTACTAGCCCCTCCCTGGGGCTGTGTGTTGGGATTTTAACATATATATGTTAGTGGAATTCTTATGGTGGGGGAGAACCCTCTTGTGTTCCCATCCCCCATAATATTGGGAATCAGTTTTGTTATGATTGGTTGGGGAGTGACCTATGGAGATATTGTTCATCACATACATGTAAATTTTTATTTGAGAAAAGAGATATCCTATTGTTTATCTAACATAACATTCTATACATTGAAAAAGTAGAAGAGAGAACATTTGTTATGAGTGTTGTTGAAAAAAGAATCATAGACATGTAAATGTTCCATGTATAAGAACTATAATATATTAACTTATTTGATCAATATGAATAATATCTGAGCAACCAATTGATGATATTAAATTGTGGAATAAGATCACAATATAGCTTCCATAAGAGGACAAGAGTTGAGTTGCTGATAAATTACACAAGGAGCAGGTTGAATCCAATATTTTGTAAGTAGTTAAAAACCATCAAGTATTATCTTTCTCGGTATGTAGTTAGTTCCATGATTAATGAGTTCATAGTCATACCACAACTGGAAAAAGTGGTTTTTGTGATGGGAATTATTCCCATCACAAATAGCCTATTGAATAGGTTATTTGCGACAGGTGGATTTTCCTGTCGCAAATAACCAATTATTTGTGATGAGAGTAGGAGCCCTATTGCCAAAACATATGGGTGGTCTTGCATGGTTTGAGCGCCAGACTAAAGAAAAGAGTGTTTGTGATGGGTAGACACATCTCGTCATAAATATTGGGTGGTGGTAAACAATAGTTATGACAGGGGATCCTCCATCGCAACTAGTCTATTCACTAGAAAGTATTTACGATGGAACACGTCAAAATTCCCAACGGCAGTAAAAATATATTTGTGACAAGATGTTGTCCCTTCACAAATCGTGTGTCGGCAGGTCACCTATTACGATGAGACCTATCCCAAATAACATTTTTACTGTCGACATTAATTAATGTCGCCGAAGGTATTTTGGAATGGTCCTGTCGTAAATCGGCCTGTTGCAACTAATCTATCTTATATATACCCCCATCTGTTTGTTCTATCATCTCTCTCAATTCTTACTTTCTATGCTTCTCTAAACTCTAATTTTAGATTGAAAACTTATCAGAGTTATTTTTTTATGAAGAATGTGTGAAACCAACTGCAATTATAAGTGATCATGTTTAACGATATTTTTGTTTTATTTAATTTTATATTTATTTATTTTTTTATATTAATTTTAATTATTGTTGATCAGTTTTAATTATGATATTTTAAAATTTCTTTTCATCCATATTTATTGGTAATAATAAAATGAAATTTTTAGTTTTAATTCATTGTGATTAGTAATAATTAACAATTATTGAAAATAATTAATAATCCATATAAATAATTAGTTGTAATTTGTAATTAGTATCTATATGTTCCAGTAATTATTAATTATTAGAAAAAAGAATATTAATTTGGGATAAAATAGTAATAAATATATATAATTACTAATAAATATTAATGATTATTTATAAATAATAGTAAATATTAATAAATACTAATAATTATTAATAAATACTAATAATTACAAATATATACCATTAATTAGCAATAAATTCCAAAAAAAATGTAATAAATGGTAATAATTAGTAATAAGTATTATTAATGAGTATTAATTAATATTTTTTAGTATTAATTAGTAATAAATACTAATAAATACTAAATATTACTAAAAATTACTAATAAATTCTAATAATTAGTAATAATTAGTAATAATTAGTAATAATTAGTAACGATTAGTAATAATTAGTAATAATTAGTAATAAATATTAATAAATATTATTAAATTGTAATAAATAATAATAAATACTATGAAATTGTAATAAATAGTAATAAATAGTAATAAATAGTTATAAATTGTAACAAATAGTAATAAATAGTAATAGATAGTAATAAATAGTAAGAAAGAGTAATAAACAGTAGTATTTTGTAATAAATAGTTATAATTAGTAATAATTAGAAATACTTAATAATAAATAGTAATTATTAGTAATTATTAGTAATTATAAGTAATAAATAATAATAATTAGTAATAATTTGTAATAATAAGTAATAAATATTATCAATTAGTAATAATTAGATATAATTATTTATAAATATTAATAAATTGTAATAAATTGTTATAATCAGAAATATTTAGTAATAATTATTAATGACTAGTAATAATTAGAAATAATTACTAATTATTAATAATAATTAGTAATAATTAGTAATAAGTAATAATAAATACTAATAATTAGTAATAATATGTAATAATTAGTAATAATAAGAAATAATTAGTAATAATTATTAATAAATACTAATAATTAGTAAAAAAATACTAATTATTATTAATAAATAAGAATAAATAGGAATAAATATTAATAAATAGTTATAAATAGTGATAAATATTAAAAAAATATGAATACATAGTGAAATAAAAATAAATAGGAATAAATAGGAATAAATTGGAATAAATAGAAATAAGTTGTAATAGATAGAAATAATTAGTAATAATTATTACTCATAATTACTAATAAGTGCTAATTAGTAATAAATAATAATAAATAGTAATAAATCGTAATAAATTTTAATTAATATATATAATTAGCAATAAATAGTAATCATTTGTAATTAATATTAATAAATAGAAATAATAAGTAATAAAAAGAAATAAATAGTAATAAATATTAATAAATAGTAGTAAATAGTAATAAATAGTAATAAATATTAATAATTATTAATAAATAGTAATAAATAGTAATAAATAAAAATAAATTATAATAAATAGTAATAAATAGTAATAATTAGTAAAACTAGTAAAAATTAGTATTAAATATTAATAATTTTTAATAATTAGTATTCAATATCACTAATTATTAAAAACTAGTAATAATTATTAATAATTAGCATTAATTAGTATTAATTAGTATTAATTAGTATTAATTATCTATTATTAGTTATTATTAGTAATAATTTGTAATGATTATTAATAATTAGTAATAATTTGTGATAATTTGTAAGAACTTTTAATAATATGTAATAATTGGGAATAATTAAATATAATTAAGAATAATTAAGAATAAATTGTAAAAAATAAGAATAAATAAAAAGAACTATGAATAAATATGAATAACTTTGATTAAATTGGAAGAAATTGGAATAATTATAAATAATTAGGAATAATTAAGAAAAATTATGAATAATTAAGCATAATTTGAAATAATTAGGAATTATTATGAATAATTAAGAATAATTAGGAATAAATTTTTTTTAATACATTTTTATAACTTGGAACCAATTCTAATGGATTGGAGTCACTCCCTTTACTCAATGACGCTTTTCCAATCCTCTCTCACGGACTCAAAAAATAATGAATTTTATTCTTCTACATTTGTATATCCAATCTTGTATGCATGAGTTTGAATATGCATTAATATGATGACATTTTTCATAATGCTATCAGGTGGTGACGGTTTAAAGAAGATGATTCATCGAAGAAAGGGGGATATTTTGTCTAAAGTTTCATTTACTTATTTTTTTCACATAATGAAATCACATTGAAGTATCTTCATATAGGTACAATTATCAATTATCATGTGCATAAGAATGAATATTTGTACCTCTGGTAGATTCTTCATTGTGATTTCAATGTGACAAAATTACAAGTAAATGAGTCATCAGAAAAAAGTGTAATCGTCAATCCTCTATAAATTGTGTCACCTGTAATTGATGGTAATTATTTAAAAGTAGTTTTAATTATTTACCATATTTTTTGGAAAATGTTTTTCTAATTTAAAACTATTAAATATAATTACTGATTTTATATTTTTTAGAAAAATATGAACCATGGAAGTCGACAACATTCATTATTAGATAATCGAGCTTTGATAAATCAATGTAGAAATCACAACGGTTCTGGTTTAAATCCTTTATATTTTGATATTGTGGAATATTTATTATCATTCAAATCATCAAAACCAGAATGTGTTTTAGACGAAATGAAAAATTGTTCTTGTAAAAAATATTCTCTGAGAATGTTTTACACAATTGACAATGTTGGGGGACATCTCTTGCAGTTTGGTTTTCAACCAGATTATGTTTTATGTTATCATCATGGTCAACATAGTTCTTTAGATGATACTAATAAACTGATTTCAGATACATCAAGGTTTTAATATTTAGTACATGATGTTGCAGGTCAATCTGGCATGTAAACTAAAACTCATGATGAAATTGATTTAACTCATGAGTTGGCACCATCTGAAATTTAAGAGTTGTTGAGGTCTGAAGAGGATGCATTATATCCTGAATGCAAGATAAATAAAATAAAAAATGCTTGAATATTTTATGGCTCTTTAATCATATAATGCAGTCTCAAAAAACTATTTCAATTAGATATTTTCAATGGTTAAAACACTATTACCTAAAGGAATTGGGTTACCTATAAATTACAATGAGGGAAAGAGGATGGGTCTTAATTGGGTCCTTAGTATCTGTAGATTAATGAATGTGAAAATAAGTGCAACTATTATTCTGTTGAAAATGATTCTTTGGATAGTTTAACCCGATGTGGAAAATCAAGGTATAAATAAGCCCAAAAATGAATGTCTGTATCGAATCCTATATGACAATTGAGATATTTCCCCCTTACACCCAGGTTTCTGGATTTATTTATGTCTGAGAACACAACATCAATGATGTCAATGAAAAAAAACCAATATTTCAGTGTGTAAAATATTGAATCATCCCTCAAATGGCGATTCATGTAATCATTTTGACCAACTGCATCCATCTATTTCATTTGAATACCAAAACATGTTTTTGGGTCTTTCTACTGACATGTTTTATCTATTTAGTTCTTATTGTAGTCAGTATTCATGTTGGTCTATCTTTATAAGTCCGTACAATTTACATACATGGATTTTGATGAAGGAGCCCTTTATACTATCACCTTATTAATCCCAGGACAACTGAAAATGAATTTTGATATTTATCTAAAACCAATTATTGATGAGTTAAATTCAATATGGAGTAGTGGTATTAGTATATATGATGTTGCTACAAAATGATATTTCATATTAAACGTTGTATTGATGTGGAAAATTAGTTACTCCCCGACATATAGCATGTTTATTGAATCCAGTACACAAGGTTTGAAATCATGACTTTAGTATATGAAAGACAAAATATCCTTTATCCTCATTAATGGAAAAAACCCTACTTTTTTGACTGTTATTTACGATTTCATTCAACAGATCTTCCATTTCAGAGAAACAGATCTCATTTAATGAAATGAACAATTGAAAGGGATGACCCTCCCATAATGTTCGCAGGTACGGAGTTAAATTGGAGTTTATTTTCATTACCTCTCATAGGGCCAATAGATTACCAACAAAAAAATCCATGGATTCGGGAAATATCATAAAAGGATAAAACAAAGAATTTTTTGGGATATACCATTTTGGTATGATTTATTGGTCCACCACATTTATTATTTCAAGCATATTTAGAATATATGTTTTGATATTTATTTTCATATAGTTTTGGATACACTAGGTAGGACCAAAGATAATTTAAATGCACTATTAGATCTTTCCAAAAGTAGTAGATGACCAGAACTTGAACTATTTCAAACTGTCATATCACATTGGTTAATGACGCCAAAAAATTGTTATACACTTTCAAAGTAGATTCACTTATTATATTTTCAGTGGATTTATGATTTGAGACTTCATGATGGTGATGCTTCTAATTTGGGATGATGTGTTAAGAATGGTCATATTACAAGATTAATAAGTCATTATTGCCATGTTATAATGGAAATTATTAAGATAATTGGATTTAGAGTTTTCATGATTTCTAGGATTTGGGATTCAAAATCATACATATAATAATTTTTCAAGACATTTTTGATTTGACAACTGAATATGATGCACTATAAAAACATGAAGAATATGTAATTATAATTTTATTTAAACTGAAAAAACCATCCCTCCATATTTTTTTGACTCAATGGAAAATCTGATATTACATTTTCAACATGAATAAATATTTGGAGTTCCAGTACACTTTCTATGGATATACCCATTCGAGAGATGCACACAATAATTGACGAAAAATGTACAAAATAACTCATCAGTTTAGGTCTTAATTATTGAAGATTATTTGGACGAAAACATTGATTTTTTATGTTCTCATTATATTGAATATTAATATCCCTAAAAACCGCATGGAACCTAATAAGGGGAATGTTGATGATGAAATGGACAAATAATTATCAGTTTTTAATCAGCCAGTTATTGGCATCAGTGGTGTTCATTAATGATGGATTTTAGATGATGAACACCATTGAGCTTGTATATATGTTTTGCTTAACTGTAAAGAAATTAAAACATTCTTACTATGTTTGTTTCTATCGTATAATAAATAAGTCATGTTAAAGTAAGTAAAATTATTTTATTTGTAGGGTATATGATAATCATATCAAGAAATTTCTTCCACAAATTATTGCAGCTCATTTTGAAGAACATCGAAAAAAATTCCCAATGGTTTCAATAACTAGTAACATCATGTATTGATGGTAAAAAATATAAATTTAGTTTATTATTTTATATATTTATAATTGATTTAAAAAATATCAGGTGCCTAAACTTGCTGATAAAATTGATATGTGATTATGTATATTTAGTTACCCACCATAAAAAATGGTTAAATATTATAATTCATATGTGGTGAAGGGTTTTTGATTACATACATGTGCATATGTGGAATAAAAAAACAATGAACATTTGTGTTTTCAAGAGAGGATCTCATTATATGGAGACATATGTTGAATTTTATGGCATGATGGATGAAATTATTTAATTGTTTTATATATATCCAAATAACATAAATTTTTTCAATTTTCAGTGGCTAGAAACAGAGAGTGGATTGTGTGTTGTTATTATTCATGGAATCATCTACATTAAATATAAAATTCTTCTAGATGAAAATGAGCCATTTTTTCTAAATCAACAATAACATCAAATATAATACAAAATTTATAATTCTACTTCAATAGAACTGAGTTATTTTTGGATCATAATGATAATGAAATCCTTGGAAAATAAGTTCACTCAAAATATATGTGGTTCTTATTAAGTAAAAGGAATTGAAATTTTCAATAGACTACTCAAAATAAATATTCTTTCACAATGATACAAGATTATCTAGGATGACACACCTTAATTAAGGGTCAATGGTGATGATGATTTGAATGATTTTAAAAATGAATTTGAAATAGAAACAAGTGATGAATCTAAACCTCATATGAATATTGGTGACGTTGATGATGACTATGAAGACATTAACATCGTATGATATGAATATTATGATTAAGCTGAACATTGTCAATGTAAAATTTAATTTATAATAATAAATAATATATATCTATATATAATTGTTATTTTAAACTATCTAATAAAAAAATCATGTTGTGTTTCATATGGACCCTAATCTATTTCCCATGTTTTTGGTGGCTGAGATACCTTGGGATGAGGAGGATTTGGGATCATCTGACCCTCAGCATACTGACAGTTCATGGGGTATGTAGAGGGGGTGTGGTCTTGATTGACTGATCATTCCTGAACATATCCCCGAGCAACATACACGTCTTGGATTCAATCCATGCAAGAAGAAGTATGGTAACCATTGTATTTTAGTTATCATTCATTAAATTATTTATATAGAAATTGAATAATTTTTTTTTATTTTTTCATAGTTTCGTGCAAGTAACTTTTGGACAGGGAGCTTTATCTTGTGAAATTATTTCTCTCAACCATGGATCACATGGGAATATAATGATGTTGATGTGAAAATTAAAATGTCCATTCATTAGATTTTATGTAAATAAATAAAATTTATTATCAAATTTATTTAATTAATAATTGATATTAGAAATTATTTATAGGGTTTATTGTATCCTATCAATGATAGAATGTGTTACGCTATCAATTAGGATTTGGAGGTATATATGTGTGACTATTTCTAGCAGTTTTTTCACTATTTGAGAAGGAAATACAATAAGAAAACTGGATTGCCAATATTTGATGAGTCATATAGAGCCCATATACTAGTGTATATTTCATCTTATGTTTGGGAAGGATAATGAACACACTAGTTGAGTTGTGGATTTCAGAGGAGATATTAATTTGTCCAGCAGAACTGGGGGATCCATGAGGTGACATGTCATGCTAGTATCCATACATTCAGTATCAATAGCGAGAAACTAGAAAGTATCTTTTTAAAAAATTTATATAACAATTAATATAACTAGTTTATTTTATATTCATATTGGAAGTAGAGAATCATGATAATACATAGTAAATATTTTATTTTAAGATGTATTGTGATCCAACCGCTGGAGATATTATAAATGATTTCCATTGTTAAATTGTGGTCATTATTATTTCCTTTTCAGTTTGAAAATTAAATGCATATATAATTTACACTATTGTAATTTCAAATTGGAACTAAAGGAAATATATGAAGATGCAATCTCTTATACCCATGCGGAGAGTCATGACAAGATGAATGATAATACTAGTGCCCACAATTTTGATGAGACGACATGGTTACAGGAAACCAAGTATGGATTTCAAAAGAGATGAGTAGTTGGTATCAGCTCCCATTTGACAGTGGGTCTTATTATGGTACTATAGTTATGTCGGCATCTAGATCGATAAAATCTCACGGAGAGGCATCAACTTCTGGCATACAGTATCAGGAGTTGTAATGAGATCAAAATGAGTTTATAGAGAGTTTGCTGAAGTTGTGGGAAGAGATGAATCAATTGAAGCACCAGATAGAGTAAGAGATGCATTAATTATTAACTGTTATATTTATATAAGAATACATATAATACGATATGTAAATAGAATGTTATGATTTCTCAATCAATAACTGAAGAGGTAACAAGGGATAAAAGGTAAATTTATAATAATAGAATACTAGAATTGATTCAGTAAATGAGTTAATATAGGGAATTCAAGTTTAAAATGTTGGAGAATATATGGAATAATTTATATAATATAAGTGTACCGCCTTTTATACATGTTTTCATCCCAAATGGAAGAGACCTATCAACAGTAACAATTGGTATCATATTCATTTTATTATATGTAATCTTGTTGTCTAAATAAATACCTATTGTTTTATACATAAATATTGAATAAATTATACATATATTGGAATGATTAATAGAAAATTGAATAATAATTAATTAATACCAACATATTACATTTTCTTTTTAATTTTTACAATAAGAGATGAAATAAAAAATTGATATTTAATATTCATAAGAAACACAAATACTAAGATTGATGAACCCAATTTTCACTTGTTGTATTTGTTTCCAATGAATGATTATATATAAATGTTAATGATGAATAAAGATAGGTTTTGATGGAATAAATTACTAAAAAATTAGTTTCTCCCATTTGATTTGATTAGAGATTCATTCACATATAGAAAATATTATTGGATTGTCATATTTTCTTAAAAGTTATACATTGATTAAATAAAAGATGATTCGAAAAAGATATTAGTTATTTTGATTTAAATGGAGTATTGGATAATGTATCAAAAAATTACTCAATGTATATGAAAATGATTTGTTATGATTCATGATTTGATTATCATGGAAATTAATGACATGTTTTATTATGTAATAAAAAAGGTCTAATTTTTTTATTGTAAAACATTGTAGATGATGATTTTAATTTTATTTGAGTTGTTTTGAAATACTATAGATGATTTGATGAGGTTATAAATCTTTTAAAGGTTTCTAGAGTAGATTTGGAGAAAGTTATAAACTACATATAACTAAAATGATTCCTTGGTGAAGGAAAATATGTAATTAAATTATTTTTGTAAAGGTAAAATCACTAGGATGTGTAAAGGTATGATATGAAATGTAAATATTATGTAAATGTACCGTGAATTTCATAGTATGAACCTAAATTTAATCTTTCATATATGCACTATATTGGTAATCGTAGTAATGTATTTCACAAGGACAATTGATAATTTTGTAATCTATGTTATGGTGTTGTTGATCTACAAAAGGTTTATCGCAAAAGAACAAGTAATTAGTTAAAGGAAAGATAAATATGGTTAATATAATTTTATAATCCATAAGTATTATATAACATAATTAACATTACTAAACACATCTATGATCATGTAATGAATAAATGATCAAAATTACTATATGGTAATCAATATTTTTAATGGTTTTAAAAAAGATCAATATGAAAAACAAGGGTGTCTTTAATATAGAGTTGTATTAAGAGTTGATGTGGAGTCAATTCACTAAAGGGGAGAAGATATACACTACAAAGAGAATAATAAATGTGAAAATAATAGTGGTCCATGTAGTAAAAATAGGAGACTCAGAAACAATTATTCAATGGTAAAAAACTAGGGACTGTTTCATTTATCATTTCTTATGATGTTGAAAACTATGTGATGTGATATATCATTTATTTCATGGTTGTAGAATGTTACATAGAATATGATAATACATCATAATGGATTTTGATTGTGTGTTTTTTCAATAATTATAGTATTAAAATGTGAATGAAATTTGTTATTTGAAACAAGACCAAAATATATTCTAAATCATAGTGATGATTGTGGTGTGTGGGAAAAACACTTCTGTGAAATGATAATCCAAAATAACGCCATAGTTTGGTCTATGTTGAAAGAACACTGAAGATATGTGTTCTATATCATATATGTAGAAAACTAAATTGTAGGTATGAAAGAAAAAAATCCCAAATATGGATTAATTAATATACTTATAAAGATATTATATCCTAGATGGATCATAGATATGTTTTATGATGATATTGAAGGAGGAACACAAACATTATCACATGTACATTCAATCGATGTTAAATTTTTGTTTTTAATAAATCTATGATAGAATACCATTATTTTATAAGATATCATGTGGGGTTTTAGAATGAATATTAAGGATAATTAAATATGATAATTTCTATGTCTTTATAGTAAGATAAAATGTGAGGAAAATTTATGGAATGTGTACCCTAGAATTAATGTTGATTATTATTTAAAATCTATTATCATTATTTTCAATGAATATATAAATTATGAAGAATATAAGATTAATATTGATATCATGGGTTATCAAAATCATAGTCTTTAGAATAATTTAAAATTACTTAACAATTGTGGAAATATGTTTTAATACCAAAAAATATATGATTTTAAATGGAAGGATTTATATGAGATTAAATTTATGAGAATTTTTGTGGTAACTGACACTATGACATTATTCATGCATTATTATATTCTATATGTAATATAAATGATTTCAGATAGTGATTTGATACTATTTTTTAGATTATATATCTTTTATGATTATGAAATGTGAAATCCTAACCTTATTGTGACATAACATATTTCACATTGAGGATGTAGATGATATAAGAATGGATTATGAGTGGAATAAATTAATTGATCCAATATAGGATGAAATAACAAGTATCAAAACACTAATATAAACATATATTTTATAATTATTAAGTACATCATGCCATCACATTGAATTGTTGTAATTGAGGATGAATATCAAATCATTTTTGTCGAAATAATACCAGATTTTAGTCAGTAAAAATCTTCACCAGTATAAGGATGAATCATATTTTCCATAAAGAGTTAATTAAAAGAAACCATCAATTATGTTATACCAATAATAATATATTATTAATGGTTCCATTTTCACAAAATAATTCATACATATTATGATAATAAATAACTATTTTTTGGGCATGGGATAAAAACCTCGATATATCACACATGCACTAATACATATGGATATGAACCTCATTAATAATTACTTATTGTATTGTGTTGATTCAATATTCTACATATTTATTCATACTAACCAATCAATTGATAATTATAAAGAATCAATCACTAACTGAATAATTTAAGAGGTAGCTATAGGTAAAAATTTAAATTGGAATTAAATAATACCATAACTAATTCACCCCCTCTCTGCGTTAGACTCATCCCTATGTGATCCTATAATAATTTCTTGCCTAAATTTGAATATATTTCTATATACTACTACAAATATGTTTATATTATTATAATAAACTCATTGATTATAACATTGGATAATAAAAAAATTCAACCACTAGAAATTTTTAAATTAAAAATTAAATAAAATAATTGATATATTTGACATACTATAAGATATTATTATATTTTTTTAGGAAATATAACTACCTTTCTAGTTTAGAAAATATATTTAAGTTTTTATTCAAATATTTCATATGGAATTTGAAATTGTTCACCCTTCAATTAATTTCATTTTTACTAAACTTTTAAATAGTTGAAACTAACATTACCTGTATACTCTTAAGAATATGAAATCCTTATTAAAGGTGTTTTAAATAGGTCAATGATTTATTTATAAGCTAATTATTTTATTTCATAAAATATTTTTGACAAGGATGCAATATTGATTGTTATATAAAATGTCAATGTGTAATTAAATTTAGTTTCTAACTCAATTTATTTACTTTTTTATTCTCTATTTTGTTATGGTTTTTCATTAATTAACCATTTTATATAAATTTTACTAGACTGATATACATGACGGTTCTTTGTTTGGAAAGATTTAATATTTATCTTATTCCCCGTGTTATTATTTTATTAAATTTATTTAACACTTTTAATTTCAACTTTATAAAAAATTGAGGGATTTAATAAAAACAAAATTTATAATTGGGATTTTACCAATGCATGTGACTCATACATGAAATATAAATGATTAATTATATCAAACATGAACATGATATAATAATATATCATAAAATAGTTCAAAAATAATTTTTTAATATTTAGATTTGATGATTTAATAATTTGTGTTATATATATATGTTATTTTATTTAAACTTTTCTATATTATTATTCCATTTTGATCCAAATTTAAAGGGATTCATATTTAACCAAGGAGTTTCAAATTACAAAGGCATATATTTTATTGGTTTTATTTTAATTAAATAAAAATAGGATTATTTAATTAATATTTTGAAATTTTAGTTTATCTTAGTATATTTATTTTAATTTTCCATAAAATGAAATTAAACTCCTATGAATTAATTAAATCGTGCCCACATTACTCATTATTCGACCAGTCTAACATAGCCTCTGGAATTTTTATTTGAAAAATAATCAATTTTCCCCTTTTAATACATATAACTCCTCCATAAAATATCTTTTATCAAGAAAACAATTTGAGTTAAATTTATTTTGTTTTTATTTTACTGATATGGAAGGTGAAAGAAACACCCTGAAATTAAGAGGTAATGTATCTTATTTAACGATGATGTTGAATAAAAAACTACAATATGAATCATTATTATATATAATAGAACCAACAATATTTGTTTAACGATTAGTAATTTAGTGGTAATTTTTAAAATAATGTCATTGGGAAGGTGTAATTTTTTAAAGAAGTAATTTTATTAAAGACCTTGATTTTTTTAGATTAATTAATATTTTTCATTTAAAAATAAATAATATTTTATGAAATCATTTATTGATGGATATTGCCTATAATTGTCATTAAAATAAGGTCATGATTCTTTTAATATCCTAAATATGAGAAACATTTTGTATTGATCAATATATTTACCTCATAATTTAATCGTGTTTTAGTTATAAGAAGTTGTGGTATTCATTATAGTTAATATAGATGCATGTAGGGGAAAAATATTTGAACAAAATTGAAAAAATTTATTTTTAGTAAAAAAACAACTACATGTTTATAAACCAATAATGTATGAAATTTCTAGCATCAGACATAAATATGTATATTTAATATACAAGGTGGGGAAATTATATATGAAGAACCTATTTATATTTTTTGATAAGTTATATGGAAAATGATTGTATGAAAAAATAAAATGTATGAAATCATGCTTACAATAGATTAAATCATTTTTATTTAGAGGAATAATTTCATTCTAGTATAAGAGAAATGTTTTATGATGAATATCATGAGGTATTATCAAGTAATTATTTATAAAATCATGTGAAATTATGATAAAAAAATATGGATAAAATGATTTATAATGGGTGATGAGTATACATTAGATTGTTTTCATCAATATCACATACTTTACCATGAAATGGAATACATGTTCTATGTTTAGAATCTTATAACATCCTCAAAAATGTGAATGACCATTGTTTTTTTCATAAATATGAAGATAAATAGATAGGTGGTAATGTTGAAGATAGTTAAAATGTTGCAATTAGGAATATCCCAATAGATACTAAACAATCAAATTAGTAAAAAGAAAATATTAGCTAGAATATTTTGATACTCACACCATAATTTTTAAAAGATCTATTATATAATGTTTAGAAACCAAGTGTCAGACTAATTCTCATGGATCATAAAAGTTTATTTGTCCACCAAATCCTAGAGATATACCTATTTGAATGAATAAATTTAAGTGGATACATATAATAAAATAATAAAACTTTATATAATTGAGGATATTCAGATTATTAATATATATTTTGTAGTATACATATTGAGTGATTTTTAGAAGAAAAAATATTTTTTTTGAAAATCTCTTTGAATATCATAGTCTATACCCAATTTTAGGATTACATGATTATTTACATATTTATATAGAGTTTTTATCAATAGAAATTGGTGATTTGAAAATATTAGTTACAAAATATATAATTTTAGATGTTGAATAACAAGATATTATAACGTTGGATGCTTCATATAACATTATAAAACAAATGGAGGATGAATACATGATTTAAAATTCACTAGAAGGGATGATAATGAATAGGTTGTACAAGGATTTGTCCTTCCAAAACCTTCAATTATTTAATCATTATTTTATATCATGGAATAATAATTTAACATGGGTAAAATATTTTACATTTTCAATACAAATAATATATATGATGGAATATTAGATTAAATTACTAATTTGTTTGATTGGATTCTAAAAAAACAAACTAACACCGCATTGTTAATATTTAAGACTATTAATTTGTTAATTAATTGTTTTTTTACATAATTAATATGAAATTTCAAGAGTATTTTAACACCCATTATGATGAAAAATAATAAGGACATAAGTTATTTAAATCATCCATTGTGATATATTTTTATACAATAATTTTTTCTAAATAAACTTCTTCAGTTAATAGATTGATGAATCAAAAGCGATTCTTATTGATTTGGATGAATTTTTTGATTCTATATCACATTATTATTCAAAATATATTCATTTCATTATATATTAATTATTATTATTATAATTGGACTATACTTGATTATTAAAATTGTGGAGGTGGTATACCACATAGTGTTTACTAACAATATAATGCTTAATTAATTATTATTCTTTGAGGTCATTGAGTATAACACATTGTTGAAAGTGATAAAATATTTAACAAAAATTTAAAAAATGGATATTATATTAGTGAAATATAAGGATTTTCATTTTTATTCTATTAAATTTACAAACTACATTTCAAGAGACATTAATGACCAATTTTCTCATTACAAAATAGAAAACATCCTAGATGGACATAATTATGATATTTAATGAATGAAATGGATTAGAAAACACATTTATATGGATAAAAATATAGATTTTAAAGTAAGTAAGATATATAATGTTGAGTCAATTTCTAATTAAATGGGAGGTATCTTTTATAGTAAGAGTGACATGATGTATCTGTCTGAATTAATGAGTTATGATTGAAAATTACCTAAATGAAAATATTATATTCAGATATATATATATATATATAATTTAAATATCATATCATAATTTAGAGAAACTAATATATAAATTATATAATTTTATAACAACATTAAAAAAATTTATATGATTTAACAAAACTATTCATATTCTATAACCAAAATCCTGATGGTGGTTAATCTGTGAATATCTTATTTACATTAAACTATTACCACTCTCAGGCCTTCACCCCTAGAATACCTATGAACTAACACTCATAAAACAAATTTTATACCACATCCTACTACTTCATATGTACCACCACATAAATTTGATATTGTAAAAACTCATGTTAAGGGATCTAACTATTAATATGGAGATGAGTTGGATAATGATTAATGGGATTGTTTTTTAATTATTTTCATTATCATTGTTATTTTATATTTCACAATGAATGTTCTAAATGAATTTTTCATTAATGGAATTATATTTTCATTATGATTATCACCACATATATTTTTAATTATGGTATTATTTTTAATATCATAAAATATTTAATATTATTTAATAAATAACTCATATGTATAATACTATATAATTATGCATTGAAAATATTTTATACCAATATAGTTTTTTATTATATTTATTTAGAATATTATATTCATATCTATGATTTTTAATTTTATATTTTTTATAAACTATCCAAGGGTGATAACTTTTAGGAAATGTTTTTTGAGTAGATCATTATTTCATAGACTTAATTTCTGATTCTTTTTTTTCAATTCAATTACATTAAACCACAAATAATTTAAAAAAATAATAAAAGGGGTATATTTTTATCATATATTTTTTATTTTTTAGTACATATAAATAATCTTTACTCTAAATAGAATTATTATTATTATCTTTAGTGATGAATTGTACAATAAGATATGTTCATTTGAAGATGTCAATACCTGGAGAAATTTCAAAATAATTCGTCGGTTGTCACCATGTTTAAGAATAAATTTTATCAAAAATAAACTTTAAATATGTTAAAATTATATCAGTATATTAATTATTTTAATATACAATACAATAGAAAACATTTTAAAATATGGGGTAATTATGAAGAGTCAATCAAAAATCCCATAATGGTTGACTGTGTAAAATAATTTTATCATTTTGAAAATCATTTCAATAGTTAGGGCAACTATAAAGTAACCTATTAGATCTTGTAATATAAATAAAATAATGGTATAAAAAACTATTTCAATGGTTATTAGGACATTATTATACATATTCTATAATAATTTTAAATATGAATAATGTTTTTGAGTGACCAATAATTTGATTTTAATAACCTGTAAGAAAAAATATGTTTCCAAGATAAATTTTCATAAGGATTTTAATTTAATATCCTATGTAGTCCCTATAAAATAATTTAATGGTTTAAAATATCATAATAAATTAAATATATATATTGATGAGATTACATATTCATATCAGTCCAATATTATATTACATGATTATTCATTAATGAAAACTTTAGATAAGAGTAAACTATCTATACCTGGAGAGATTACCCAATAAATTTAAAAAACTATTTAAAAAAAATATATTGATGCTTATGTAAATGAGAAAAGTATTTTAATTAAAGTTTATTAATATAAACACCTATAAACATTATGTTAATTTTATTTCCCATAATAACACTATAATATTGAAATCTAGGGAGAAGACAACATGAGTTTATTAATATTTTTAATTAAAATAGATGAATATATGATGAATAAAATATTTCGTCTAATCATTATTTAAATTTTGAAGGGTTGTTTGATACAATACTATTTTTATTATACTACACTAACTATATAAAATTGAAGGATTTCTTGAGGCCATTCTCATTCATTCTTACACTATTTTGATTCCCTAAAATGGATGAAATTACATTCTTATAATCTATAAAAAATATTTGTTGTGTTTATTTAACCTAAACCATAATGTGGATTAATAAATTTTAATTTAAAAAATATTGTAGTATTAGAGTGTGAATTAAAATGGTTTTATTCATATCCTATTGATTATCAAATACCTTATATTATAATTTTTTTTTAAAATTATATTTTGGTAATTTTAAAACTAATGTATTATTTTTTATTGTTTGTGAAAGTGTATTATTGAATTTGATGACAACCCATTCATATATATTTATAGTAAATATGTTTAAATATATATATTTTTTAATATACATTTTATTATATAAAATGTTTTTTACAATTATTGGTTATTTCTTCTTTTGTAGAATGTTATTTTTATGTGAATAAAATGGATTCATAGGATAATTATTTTCAGTTATGTATTTAGTAAATCCAAGATTGGTTAATTTTATAAATAATTAGAAAAATAATATTCATTCCCCCACAGTTTTAGTAAGTTTATTTTCCATTCAATTCCAGGGTCCTTAAAAGAGCATTAATGTTATAATCATTAGGTATTTATATTTTAAAATATAAATCCACCCTCCTCTTGAGATTATGTGAGAAAAAATATGTGATGTCATGTTAAAATCTTATAAGTGTTCTTGAAATAAATGTTTTTGTTGTTTCAATAAAAATAATTTTATAATATTATGGTGTTGAAATTTCAGTGGTGGAAGATGGTTATATGTGCTTTTTTAGTCTCTTGAAAGACCAAAATAAAAGGTAATGGTTTTTTTGGAATAAAACGTCAATATATTCTTATAGCATACTAAAACATTCTTTAAAATGTATATATGAGAATTTAATTATTTCATATATCCAAATTACTCAAAAATATTACAATCATAGATAAAAATATAGACACGAATATTTTAATTCCAATGAAAATTTAAAATTTGGTATTAAAATTTGTAGTTTTCTTCATTGATAGGATTATTACGAAAATGATATGCAATAATCTACTATTAAGTAACAAATTTTAATTACCTCTTATGAGATTATATCATTTTTATTATAGGGGAATTGGGAAATTGTAGAAAAAATGAAAATAATAGGGGTTAGAATGAATTTATTTTTAAATATATTGTATATGACTTATATATTTAAGGATATAAACTCATATATTATAGACTGCACCATAGATTCAGGAAATAAATATAGGGAAAAAATGTAGATGATTGATTCTATTAAGATTGATTTCATTCTCTAATTTTTCCACATTTTGATAAAAAAATCCAATCGATGTCTGAATATGTATCATTTCAAACTAAAAAAATGAAATTAAAAAAATTATATTTTTTATAAAACTAAAGTGGGATGGTCTATGAAATGAAATTATCATAGATAAGTAAAATAAAATATCAATATATTGAATATAATTTTTTTACTTCCAAATTCTATTTGTATACCATATTTTTGATATAAAATATTCTGATACCATAACAACAATGAACTATTGGTTGATATATTTCAAGATATTACACATTGGTAGTTTGATGAGTTAAAATATGACCTTATATAAAAAATATATATATTTTCTCAAAAATATTAACAGTTATGTGAAAGATGATTTTTTTTCATATTATACAATGTGATGTATCAGTAAAAAAATTGAAAAAATTATCAATACCAAACGTGATATGGTATATAATTTATATTCAATCAATTTTTGTGTTTTAATATCTAGTATATCCCTTATAGGAATTGGTAACCCATTAATGGAGGATCCTAACACCATGTAACATTCCTAAATGTGTTTACATTAAAATTCAAAATGGGGGCCAAATATCTCATGTGTGCCACATCATATATGATATTATTTCAACCAATAGATAGAAACTCTATCAAAATTATAGATATTATACCCTCTTCAATACATAGGGATAAAATTTATAGATGAAGCCTTATATAAATAGACATTATTATAATATGGAAGTATAAATGATGCATCAAATCTATTGTCCCATTAATGATAAAAAATGTAAATCATGATAAAAAATTTATATTTACAATAATGTATCATTAAAATCATCCAAGGCATTTTCATTGTAATGATAACCACGAATTGGCTATTGAAATATCCCAAATAGGGAATACTATAAAAAAATTAATCCCTTGGTTAATTAAAAATAATATATCCCTACTATATTACAGATCCATCATCACTCCAATTTAGTAGAGGGCCCTTGTCATTGCATATTCCTATAGTCATCATGGTTTCTTGGGTACCAGGACACCCATGGATGGTGTTAGTAAAACATAGTATTACACACCCAATGGTTTCCCCAAACATATCTAGTTTATTTAAGTGAATGTATATAGCTATATTATCTATGTAAATAAAATAATAAAAATAATAAATATTTTATAACTCCCCATCCTTCCACTATATTCTTCTATTTGAATAATGCAATAGCTTATCTAGTATGCAACACCGAGTTCTAGCAAAACACGGACAATGAAACTAGCCATTTATAAAAAAAATATGATTATTACTACCCAATTTTTGAAATTTATTATATTTTATTTCTTAAAAAGGTCTTCATTTTTGGATTCTAATTATCAAAATTATCTTAGGGTGATTTTTTTTATTTTTCGGGAAACATTTACATTTTGATGAATAGGGAAAAACTTTTTGTTATTGTTTGAAACATGCTTTTTATTTAAATACTAATTATATTAATTTAAATATTTTTTAATGTCAAAATTGGTTTATTATTATTAAAATAGTACAATTTATTTCATTTTAGTCACATTATGATAATATTTGATGTATAATATTTTATTGAATCTTTTAACATATTTTACCCACCTTATAAGGACATTTACAAATTTGCATAGAACATAATTTTACCTATTTTGTGAATTGAATTTCAAATATCTGAGACACATGTCTTACATCATTAAGCATAATGTTTTTTAATACGATGAAAATAATTTTTGTGAATAGTTACTTTTGAATTTTATTTTCAATGGTTAAATGTGAATAGTGTAGTTAAAGGTAAAAATGATATTATAATTACCCAAACACATTTAAAAATTCTTTTGGAAACGTTTTTATGACCAAAAATACAGTAGGATTAAAATATGATCCTTTTTTAATCACTTTGATTATATTTGGACATTTATTATATGTTATTTATAGAATAATTAGATGTGTTAACAAAAAATTTTAAAAACTAAATCATTTAAAATATAGGGTTATAAATAATATAAATTAAAATATAAATATTAATTAAAAATCCCAAAATATTTCCTACATCCTTGTATTATGTTTATAATTTTTAGATATTAAATAAATAAATTTATGTATGACACAATGTTGATATTGTAATTACGTAATTAATGAATGATTAAAATAATTTATATTATAAATATTAAAATAAATGTAAATTGATACTTTATTAGGACATCCACGAATTTTCTAGGTGAATATAATGTTTTATTTTTAATTCACTATAAATTTTTTGATTTAATTATTCTGTAATGACTTTATCAAAAAATAATAATAAATATTGTCAAAAGTGACATAGTTGAGTTTTTAAAATAAATACTATTTTATTAAATGATATAATATTCCTAAAAATATAATATTCCTCCAATGTACTAACATAATGATATATATGTCATTAATTATCCACTAGATGTTATCTATTAATTTTATTGTTGGTTTATTTTCTATGTAATTTTAAAATACCAGAAGACATGCTAGAAGTTAACCGATTTAACTAAGAGTGAAATCTAAATGATAAGGTTAATATGGTGACATAAAATTGCCTAAAACCTATTAGATGAGATTTTTTTTCAAACCTTACCCATATTATAGTATAAATAAATCCATTTTGAGCCATTAAAAAATGAATATGATTTTATAATAAAATAATATTCCTAGATTTTCATAGTGTGCCCTTCATCTCTCTTATAAAAGTGTACATCCCCTTATCTTAAATTCGCACCTCCAATGCCTTTTGTATTGGCCATATCCAACTCAAATATGATCCTATATACCCTAAAATCCAACTAGAGGATTTATATGTATCATAAATCCATCATATGGAGCCATTTTTTCAAATCAAAAGGTAGAACCTGAAGAAGAGATAATTATTGCATCACCTATTTCAATGTTATTTTCATTTCCCACTTCCAATTTCATTGTTGTTTCCATACTAAAATATTAAATCCAGTTTCATAAACAAAATTAGATGTTATTATATATATGTTTCATCCATATTCATTATTCTATCCATCTTATGAATGTCAAAGACACCATTCATGTGTTTGTACAGCTTACCATCTCCATGTCGAGGTGTAGTTTTTAATTCCACGCTTAGTTATTTGGATTGGTATAATATTAATTATATTTTATCTAAATAAAAAATATAACATGTTAATGATTCAGTTAATATTATATTTCATCCAATTACATATTATTTCACCATCAATATAATGGTAATTTCGCTCATGTGTACACACGAATTACCATCTCCACGACATAATGAGATTTCATTCCTCCTATGAACCATTAAAGAATAATTTTCAATTGACGATTAAAAAAACAGTTAATAACATAATATACTTATGTATATGAATCAAATATATCATATACATAACAAATATTACTTCCAAAAAAACATATAAAGGAAAAGGAATCAGTAAACAACCGAAAGAATGATACTACTAAAATATTATTAAAAAAGAAATTGTAGAGGATCATAAATGATACCATATTTATATATGTAGTTCTTTTATTATTAAAAAAATAGTTAACCATTATACATGAGTTTAACATTCACTAATCTATATACAATTAGATGGTAATGGATAATTTTTCAATATTTTAATTACTTGAGGTTTTTATATTTATGTATCTACTGGGACTGCATATCATACACATCCTTGTTTCTTAAAAATGTATTTCCAAACAAAATATTTTCTATACTATGGGTTAATCTCATTAATACCCTTGTTTTACATTATGTAACTTTTTTAAAAGAATCATTCCATCGTTTTCCAATCAGGTAACATTATTACCTTTGAGACAAATTATGGAAACATTGTTTTTTAATATATACGAAGGGTGTGGCTATTTTAAGCCATTGTAACACCTTAAAAGAAACACTTACAAGATTATAAAAATATATTCAATATAAGTGTCTTCTTTTAAAATTACATGAACTTTTAATTAATTCAAAAAATAAATATATATTTCTCCCAAGTGGTTTTTATTTCATCTTTTTCAACATTCTATTGTTAGATTTTATGCATGCTTGAAGTTGATTTATTATGATATAATCTTCCATATTGTATTGAAGTTTTTGTGATATGTTTGATTATGGATGTACAATTTCAATATCATTCATAGTTTATGGTTAGAATATTAACATTTCATATGATAGTTTTAATACGAATGTTTATGTTATGATTCGACCTTTAAATTTAAGGAATACATTGGACTTTGTATGTGACCGGCATGGCCAGCTATTACCCCTTGATGCATCAGTAGCTCTAATGATACAAATTAGTGTATTTTCACAAGACCATGACAAAAATTTTATTTTTAGTCTTGGAAATATTATTTGAAAATGATGTTACGATGTATGGTATTATGAATTCAATCATTACAAAATTATTAATTGATATTGGATGTGATTATTTGGCTAAAAGAAAATCCATGTGAATAACAATATATAACTATTTGATTTACATATTTCATATAATGGTGAAAATACGTTTAAAAATCTTTTGTTTGAGTCATATAAATTTCCTTCAATGTTTATGCTTATTTTTGAATGTTTCTAATATTTTGTTATCCTTACTCAGTATCTGAACTCAAAACTTTCATAGGTTTAATTTTATCAAAGGTGTGAATAAGTATATTTTTATTGACCTATAGGAATAGGGTAAATGACATTAGTGTGTTCAAATGTGTCCCAATGTTGTTTATTTTTTCATTTTATAATGTGATGTAAAATTTATGTATGTATTTAGTAAATCGATGGCTACTAAACAAATCAGTCTTTAGAGACATGATCTATTGAGATCATTCCAATGTAATGTAATAATGCACCAAATCTGGGTATCTATTGTTGTGGAGTTATAGTTGGTATCAGATAATTTTAGTACAAACCATGTAAACAAGATTTAGAAAAACTCTGATTTGAAAACAATACCCTACGATATACATTGTGGATTAGTATAGAAGAACATCCAAACAATTCTTGTAATGTAAATATTATGTGGTGTTTCCAAGAAAAATATCAATGTCTGGATTCTATATGTGGATTTCATTTTGGTACAGATGTACCAAAGAGTGAAACCACCTACAATGTGTTTCAGGCGTGACTTGAGGTATCAGGTTACATGATATTGGGCATAATGCACAATTGGTTTGAAACACCCCGGGAATATGCTTGGAATAATTCACATTTTATTTACAAAACATTATTAAGGATTTATGAGTAAATATTTCCTCAATGAAATGAATTTTATTATTATGAATTATATGAATTAAATCTTAAATTTATGTTAGGTATATTACATGTTTGAAATTATTAATTTTGGTTCATAAACTAATGTAGTGTAATCCATTTTTTATAAATGTCATCTAGTGGAAGGAATGTAAACTGCATTAACGCACATAATGCATTTTGGGATTTCCCTCATAATCAAGAAAATTATAGTGGAGCTGGTGATGCAACTGGTGCTGATCAACTTATAACCATACTATGACAACTCAATCATGATATGAATAATAAACTTACATGTATGGAGCTCCCTAATTCACAACTCCACATATGAATGTTTGAATAATTCAGGAGTAAACAACCACCAACATTCATTGGGAATACAATTCCTTTTTTAGATGAATAATGGATAAGTTCCATAGAGAAATTATTTCATGCATTGGCGAGATGGGAAATGGAAAAAGTTGTCCTAGCAGTTTATTGCTTTATCGGAGAAGCAGAAAAATTGAGGTCAATAATTCAAAACACAATGGAGGATGAATAAGTATAAAATATCTAATGATAATAGTTTTAGATATTTTCATAAAAAATACATTACTCTTAACCATTGATCGGATATGGAAATTTTTTTGAGTCTATGGTAGAAGGATGATGAATATGTCGTAATGTATAAGTCGAACGTCCCAAGGTTATCAAGGCATTCTGTAGATAATAAACATAACACAATAAGTAATTTTTATCAATTATATGATGGATTAGAACCATTTATTTTTTTAAAAATTAGTCTCAGATCCTTTCTCATCATACGAAGATATAGTTTAATGTTTTATCAAGAAATAAAAGTAATCCTATATGTATAACAACTTTAAGGAAAAGAAAGGGAATAAGATATCTTCTGAAAAATCTGGAAATAAAAATAAGGGGTATAATGAAAAATCTGAATATTCACCATATAGAAAAGATATGAAGAAACACCTTGGTACTTTCTTAAAGGGTATGGGTGTCTGTACAAGTGTTGAGAAAAAGGCCACCAAGAACATGAATTCACGGGGAAGAAAGGGAATGTAAATGTGGAATGCTACAATTGTAATGTATTGGGGAATTATTTAAATGATTTTCCTAAGAATCATTGAAACATTCCTATGAGAAACACAATGGAGAATGGCCAAGATTATGTGATAATAACTACTGAGGATGGCGTTTTGAATGATGTGGTGTCAGGTACATATATAATGTTCTCAAAATAATCCAATGTATTATTTGATTCTAGATAATCCCATTCTTTCATATCATCCTAGTATTCCAAAATGCTATGTATTTCATATTTTATTTAACAATGGTGTTTTAAATCAAAACACCAAAAGAAAATATCATTACAACAACATTCTGTGAATTTTTAATAATTATAGAATATAAATGGGATTTATCTAATGATATTTTTGTAATTCCAATGAATAAATTATATATAATCATTGAAATGGATTGGATTTTGGACCATGATGCAAAAAAATTATTATTATAAGGAGGATACATTTTTTAATGATGAAAAAGAATACCTAATGTTAATTGCAGAAACACCAACATCTTATTCTTATCTAAATCCACCTCTAGTAGCTCTACTAAATTCAATTAATTGTGAGGAAGGGAGTTAAATAAATATGGGTGAGGAAAATGATGTAAAAATCGAATATGTACCTATTGTGCAAGAATTTGATTATGTGTTTCCAGAGGATTTACTTCTACATCATAAAAATTAGGAAATTTAGCTTTTAATTTACTAAAATCCTAGTTTCAAGGCCCATATGGAAGACCACTTATATAATGTCCACAGTGGAATAAGTTGATCTAAAGAAACAAGTATAGGAATTAAGTTAAAAAGGATTTATTCACCATAGTGATTCTCCACGAGGATCCCCTGTTATTTTTGTTATGAAGAAAGATGGATATATGAGGTTGTGCATTGACTAAAGGGAGATCAAAGCTATAAAAATAATGAACAAAAATCCCCTACCTCACATTGATGATTTATTTGATCACATTCTAATAGAAATTTTTTTTTCAATGATGGAACTTTGATCTGGATATCATCAGTTGTGCATGAAGAATAATGAAATTCCAATGAAAAAATTTCATACTAGGTATGGGCATTACGATATTACAGTAATGCCTTTTGGACTGATTAATGCCCTTTTTTCATGGATATTATGAATAGATTTTTTAGGGAAAATATTGATAAAAATTTAGTGTTATTTATTGATTATATCTTGGTATACTCCAAAATCTACAATTACCATGAAAATTACTTGTGCACTATTTTAAAGACTCGTAGATGAAATAAATTTTATGGGATTATTAGAAAATGTGACTTCATGTTTCAAGAGATTTCTTTTCATGGCCATATTTTCTCTATGGATGGAAATTCTATTTATCTATCAAATAGAAGGGAAATTGAAGAATGGATAGCAACAAAGAGTATAACTAAAGCATATAATTTTATTGGTATATCATGTTTCTATACGAGATTCCTCTATAATTTTTCTACATTGTCTAACACATTAACTAAGATCGCACATAATGGGGTTAAATTTGTTTGGAAAAAATAGTTTGAATTTTTTTTGAATAATTGAATAGAATATTAGTCAATGCTTATATCGTGACTCTAAAAATGAGGAATTATGGGTTTTTTATTTATACTGATGATTCAAAAATAGGAAATTTTTGTGTCCTTTTACAGAATTTTTTATTTATTTCCTATTAATAACAACATCTAAAAATTAATGAAAAAAATTATCCAACTATTGATCATGAGTAAGTATCAATATGAATTTCTCTGAATATTTGGATACACTATCTCTATGGTGAAAAATGTGAGATATATACTGATCACAAGAGTTTAATGTTTTTTTTCTAATTGAATGAACTCAACATGTGGAAAAGGTGATGGACTGATCTACTCAAAGTATATGATTTCACATTACACAACCAACCCGAGAAGGAAAATAAGTGGGTTGATGCTTTGATTTGAAATGATCATTGAGTTTATAACGAGATGAGAGTTGAAATGTATCCTATGTTCATGGATGTTGAAAAATGGGTATATGAATACTCATGGAAGGTGCAATGTCAATAATTTTTCAAATGGATTCTAATACATCATTCCATTATAGATGAAAATTTATTACACTGATGATGAATATTTTCAAAAGAAAATTAAATCTACAAGTAAAGGGAGATTGATTGAATTCGTATATAAAGATGGGATTTTCAAATTTGGGTATAAACATTGTTTTCCTGACATACGTAATCTAAAAAGGGAATTGTTAGATGATGTTAATAGCTCAAATTTCTCTATACACCCTGGTATCAATAATATTTAATTGAATTTGAACGAACATTTTTGGTTGGACAACATGAAGAGAGAGATTTATGATTATGTGTCATCATGTTTGGTTTGTCAAAAAGATAATGCTACAATACAACATCCTAGAGGAGTCATGGAACCTCTTCCCATACCTGATTGTAAATGGGAAGATATTACTATGGACATCATCATGGTGCTACCAAAGACTCCTATATGCAATGATTAAATATGGGTCATTGTTGGTCATTTTACATAGTAAGTATATTTTCATGCTATAAGAAAAGATTTACCACTTAAACATTTTTAATGAATATATATTAATGAAGATGTAACACTTCAGGGTTCACCCCTATTGATTGTTTTTTGTATTGATCCCCATATTACATCATGATTCTCGAAAAGTTATTATAAATTCTTAGATACTGAACATCGTTTGAGCACATTCTACCACACTCACCTGATGGATTGTCACCACCCACCTTCACCATGATGATGAAAGGGACAACAGATTTCCAGATACCTCCTTCCTCAATTTGAAAGAGAGATAGTGACCCTCGAAACCCGTATTCAGTAGTTACATGAGTGGCAATGACCACCAAGGTTATAGATTCACACACAAAATGGAAGGAATTGTCCTTATTATTTAGTCAGATCTATAGATAATATAGTAAATCCCCAACAACACTAAAAGTGGGGGTAGATGTTAAGCCAAAAAAAATCATTCGCATATGAATGTCCAAAAGTAAATGCTACAAAAGTATAAGAAATCCCCAAGGGAAAGTACCATAGAAAGGAAAAATAGCAACAACAATTATCCCAACATCTGAACAAGTATGGTACTACACGATCCCTAATGTACTCCTAGAAATATGAAGTAGTTTATATACATAGGGTGAGAATACAATTATACTCAGTGAGGAAAACCAAAAGCCCTTGTGCACAAGTGCAGAGGAATTCTATTTTCATTGTGAAAGGGAGATAACTAGAGCACCTAGAAAGGACACTATCCACCCCGTCCTCACCATGGAACACTCACCAAATAATGAAAGTCACGTAATATAATAGTATTAACACCTTTATATTATGCACCCTACACCACATTCCTGCTGGTTATTGAAGACATCCTACGCATCATACCTCTCCAACCATTCTACCTGTTGTCCCATTGCCACACTGCACCCGCACAAATCTGGGATATCACAACAACAAATCTTTCCCCCAAACACCAGGGATATCAAATAACACACATCCTACATGCAAACACCTAGGCCACAACAACAAAACGTAACCACGCCCGCACACACATGTGTCTGAACCACTACTATCACGCCTAATGACACTTGGGCCCCATCCCGAATGAAATTTGGATACCACCTACCCACACACAACGAAGCCAATCACCACCACGTACCATGCCAAAAAATCATGGGCTATAATGGGCCTTAGTCCATAAAAGCATGGCCAAAGAGTCTAGGGATACTCAAGAATGTGAGCAACGGGTTGATGACAAAATTATTAATATTCATACCCACCTATTTAACAACTAGGTTATAACGAACATATTTTGATTTTATTTTGTGGTTACATGATGTTCAGTGTTGCGTGTTGATGACACTATCAAACATAGTTGTTTTTAAATCAACGGGTTGTGTGCACTAAAAACTACCAAATGGACTATATTTATTTAAAAAATATCATAAAATATTGGGATGTTACCTTATATTCTAATCATGGTGTTACTATTAATATATGATATTGAATATGATTTTCTTCATTTAAAATCTCATGGTGTTACACCAATACTACCATATAAAACACACCAAAAGAAACAACAAAACTAAATTCGTCATTTCTTACTAATCATTTGGTATCATTATGTAATATAAGAAGGAAATATCATCTACTAATCCACCTCAATGAATTTTATGACATGTGATGAGTTATTGGCATATCTATTGAACTGTGAAATGTTAATGATATTGTGCAGAAAGTACTACTATGGGGGAAACAAAAGGTGGTACACATCTTTACCCATCTTTATTAGGATCAAATATGGACCAATGAACATAGAGAATAATATTCCGATTAACTAGATGTATTTAAATTTCATTATGGATATATACTAAGGAACAAAGTATTTCTCACCATGATCACTTGAGGCCCCAATCATCAAACTTAAAAGAATTTTTGATAACTCCAATCTGTCATATTCCTCTCATGGATCCCATGTGTCATCCTTCACATTAACCATGCTATCTCCAATGAAAAAAATTACGTCTCATGAATCAAAATACAATATTTAGATGATATTTAGGGTTTCATATATATTTGATCCTAATTTTAAATTCCAGCAATGTTGTGGAGACATCCCACACACACCCATATATATATGACATCAATTTAGTAAAATATATAATACATATCATAATAATAAACAACTTTGAATTGCAATATTTTTATTTATTTGGAGGAATGATACATAATTAAAAAAATTCCTAAAATATATTCAAAATATTTCACCAATTTCATCACATGTTTTACCCATAATAGAAATATCCAACCTAATAAAATTTTTCATTACCTAAGTTATTTAGAAATATTTTAAGGGGAGAGATCAAATAATAGATAAGGGTGAACATGATAAATAATATTCATTGATTATAAGGTGGAATAAGATCATTATAATGGTATGGTACATGATAATAACTTATAAAATACATCACCAATAAGTCATCGAACATAAATAATGGGTCACAGACCGATGATTTTTCATAAAAAAACATGATTCAAAATAATGTAGATTTTTTAATGATTCAGGATGAACAATGAGATCATATCATAAGAATATGTCATAATTTTATGGAATATAAATTAGTATATAAATAATATATAAAGGAAACCCACCAATACATTAAGTTCATGGTATTATTGATTTTAAGACACATGTAACTTTTTAGAATTGGGCTTACCAAATGTGTATTATGTTGGGGTTTGTCTAATTGGTCTTAACCAACTTTTATACGGGCTAACGATACATTTACCCTCTTGGTATTTTGATAATTAATCATAAAACCTTATATTTCATGAGATATAAAAATTTACCTAATGAATTGGAGGTAGATAATAGATCCACCAATCTTATAATGTTAAATCATACTTATGTATTCCATAAGATAAACAGATATCAATCAGTTTATCAAAGATTAAATAACCCTTGTAAAGAGAATGAGTTTTAGGAAAAAATCATTTCAAAATCATCATAATAATCAATAAAAATTAAGGAATTATATGGAATCATTATATCTTATATCTAGTGAATCATAAAATCACATAAAGTATATTTAAATGTTATGTTTTTTATAAAACCATTAGACATATTCATTTGAAAAGAATATGAAATATATTTTTCATTTTTTGTATCATTTAAAAAACAAAAAATTTATTAAAAAAAGGGGATAATTTTTTTTTTCAAAACCATTTAATATAGTAAATTAAAATTCATGCTAAATAATGTATATGATAGTGGTACATCTGTACATTCTAAAAATGTTTAAAAAATATCATTTCTTACATTTGTAATGAATATAAAAAACATCCATTTTAAAAAATAACAAGAACATACCTATGATTATTTGTAAAAAATGAATAATATAGTATAAATATAAACATTTAAATAATTTATAATTATATAATAAATCATATAAAATAATTTTATAGAATATGGATATTAAGTAAAATTATTTCCAACAAAAAAGATAAATAAAATAATCCTATTTGAAAGACTATTACATAGGTACATTTGAGTACATTTGGGGGGGGGGATTGAAATAATTCTAAGAAAAAAAACTAAATCAATTAACAAAATTAAATTGGTTTTACTAGAAAAGAAATAAAATTTTCGATAATCGAAATTAAAAAATATATAAAACCAATAAATAGTGATATTTTAACATAAACACTTACCCATAGTTCCAACATTCACCGTTCACAATTTAACATCATATATCATAAATTTAAAAATAATTTGAATCAATTACAAAACAATATTCATAGATATATTACTATTTGTCATTCCATTATAATTTCTAATTTCACATTTATTAAAAATTATTCATTAATATAAATATTTGAGTGTCAACTATTTAATATTCCACACAATTTTCGATTCATTGATTGTGATTAGTTCACAAAATTCATGGTTTCATCATTTAGAGAATCATAATCAAAATATAAATACACTATTTATTTTTTAAATATACTTCTAAATCCATCCCAGAATGGAAGTAATATAAAATGGGACGCACAACTTAAAAGGCGTAGTAGTTCTCATATATGCACGAGTGTTATTTTAAATTTTAAATTCATTGAATCACATGTAGTAATATTAGTATCTATTTATTTAATGATAATTAAATTAATTTTTTTACATCCCTCAAAATTACAATCCATGAGATGAAGTGCGGAAAAATTAGATACACTTCTTTATAGATGTTGTGGTCTGTACGTACACATTAGCAGTACATTCATTTTCTATTGTATGGATGTGTAGCCGATAATTGTTATTCCATAAAAGTAATAACATTTAAATATATTTATGATTCTGGTTTCATAATTTTAGGATGAAATTTATATATTCATATGATGTTAAAGAATAATTAATGTTGAATGTAACTAATTAATACAACAACCTCTTCCATGGTTATCCTATATTGTTGTACTACTTAAGAAATCATTTGATTCTTTTTGATGAGAGAAAAACCTAGAGGATTCTATGATAAATTGTTTTGAGGGGTGTGGTTAGATAATGGTCTATATAATGTTTGTAATGATGGTAGATAACGGAGGAGAGGATGTTCCCTTTTAGAAGTGATAGGTGTGGAACCCCTGTAAATATCCTTAACATTAAAATAATATAATATAATATAACTATCATGGAAATTTGGAACTAAATAATACCAATTTAAGTTATTAG
Organism: Viscum album; assembly: GCA_963277665.1. Lineage (NCBI taxonomy): Eukaryota > Viridiplantae > Streptophyta > Magnoliopsida > Santalales > Viscaceae > Viscum > Viscum album. Next base: position 738,858,655 of record OY728134.1, on the reverse strand, counting down.
GTGGACATATTATAAATTAATAAAACAAATTAAATAAATATAAGTTTTTTTGTTATATTTATTACGTTATCCTTTTATTTAACCCCTTTCAACCATTTTTAAACTTTACTATGATGAATTAATTTTTACCAAGGTAACATATTTTTAATAAAAAACAAAATTTTAAAACTGATTATTTTTAAATTATGACTGAAAATATGGGATATAATTTATCTAATTAAACATTAAAAGGAAGAAGAAAATAATTATAACATTAGCTGATTAAATTTGTAAAATCCATTTAATAGAAAAATTGTATATTTATGAATAAATCATTTTATTGTTATTATGTTCCCAATAATAAACATTAGATGAATTATTAATTGAGTGAATATTTATATAATAATCTCATTTAAATAAAATTATCCATGAATAGTGATTAAGTTGATATATTCAAAAGAATATTTTTCAAAAATTATATTCTGCTATGTAAAAACAATTTTATCTTTTTTCATAGCCATTTTAAAATTACTGCATGAATGAATAGTCATTTTTATACTTTTATAACAAAATTTATTATTTTTAATAATCATAATATATGGAGTAAAATATTGAATAAAATAATAGATAATAATTTTTTTGTAAAAAAATTTATTCTATTTTCCTAACATAATTAGACTTTTATTTCATATTATCTCACAGCCTTTCTATATCTTCTATTAATTTATTTTTAATTTAATATGTTAAATAAAATATATTCATATTTTTTTCGTCAATAATATTAAATTTTATAGAAATTTCTATTTTAATAGAACAGTTTCAAATAGTCTCTTTAGAATAAGTTCATTTTCAGAAGGGGATTTTACCCTCTTCTAAATAAATTTATTTTATAAATTTCATATAGCTCTCTTATTTTTTAATTTTTTTTATTTTATTAAAATATTATTCATAGAATTAAATTTTTACACGCATTACAAGCAATCAAACACATACCTTATATTATATATAATATATTCTAAGATAATGGGTAGTTACATTTTACCCCTTATAAGAATTATAACCTCAAGATCTATTTCGTGTGATATAAAAAATTTGGATACTTATTCCTCCATTAACCATTGTATTTCCATGTATATTTTGTGAATTTAGGCTTTCACTATAAATATTTTTTTGGCAAGAGAGTGGTAATGTTCCACAACACTTTATATTTCGAATATAGATTAAATACTAGTTGTCACTACCAATGAAAATTCATGCTCTTGTTATTCAAACATTGAGTTCAATAAATTTAAACGATCGTGTGTTTACATCAAAAATAGAGATTCATGGATCTTTTCATTAACTTAACGATGGTTTAGTGTAATTTCCATAAAATATTTTTCATTCTCAACAAGAACAGTAATATCAAAGGGACCGATATATACGGGGATCAATTTAACCTTATTTACAAATATTATAACACACTTCCATGAATATATTTGAAGTATTTATATATCTGAAACTACATACTCTAGATCTCTTAGTTAATTTTCATCATAACTATTCTATCAATTCTATGATGTTCTGATATTCTACTAAACAGTTCTAGCATTTTTCCATTTCTTCTAATATATCATGATCCAATATCTTATTTCCACTAACATGATCTTATACTTTTTTAGTTTTTCAGTCCCATTTGTTAAGGTATTTAAAGGATCTAGTTGAAAGCTCATGGGAATGAAAATTTGTAATAAAAATTTTACTATAGGAATGTTCTTCTCAAAAAAACCATTGAAATATACCTAAAATCTCCAAATATAGATGTTAGTTTTAAATATCCTTATCATAATTAAAAACATTCTGAGGTTTATTTAAATTGAAAATTTTTAATAAAATATTGAATTATTACAATGTAATTCTCATGAACATCATGTCAAACCATAGATCAAAATTTGATATTTTTCATAGTTGTCCTCCATACAACTGTGTCTAATTTATAATGCATGTCTCAGAATGTGGGTCATGTGATAAATTTTATCTAATATAAAATAATTGTTTTTATTTATTAAAGCGATTGACTATAACCAAAATTTAATTATGGACATTTAATGGTTCAGGCATCCAATAAATAAAAAAATGGTGTTTTTTCCCATTTTTATATAGGTGTATGTGAGTGTTCAAATATCCCCTAATAAGTTTTACATTTATTACATTCAAGGAATCATGATACAAAATATATAGTGTAACTTTTAAATTTTCCTAACATTAAATTCTATTTGAGATCTTTATATATATATTGATACTGCTAGGATGGGTAGAGAATGATAATCCATGTGCTTAATCCAATTGTTCATTCAATTACGTTATTTAAAGGACACTAATTTGGTTCAAGAATCTCATCATTTCATCATATTCATGCTTGATCTCCAAATAATTCCTTACCTTAATTCATAGTTCCATGTCTTATTTATAAATCTATTTAAAATTAACATATATATTTGGTTTAAGAGACATTTATATAAGATGTTATTTCTCTCATTTCCCATGTTATTTGGTTTTATATACTATGATAATTCACAAGTATTTGATCTTATTTCTATACGTATCATTGAAATGCTAACAAAATCCTTTTGAATCAGAATGTAAGATCACAGTTTTTGCTGCGAAGGAGTTTGGAATATTCTTGATTTTATTCAACAGTAGCGCCTTCAGACGTCGGTCAATTCTGAGCCCCAGAGTGGCCAGAATTAATTTTGAAGTGCGTTCAAATTGAGAACACCAAATAAATGAGATAACTCCTAAACAGTTATCCGGATCAATGATCTGAGTGCCCAGATGGGTCCGGAATGGGGTGTTTACCCTAGGAATGACTTAAAACATGTCGGTGCAGGATGTTTGGACCCCTCACTCGCTATCAGAACGTGGAACAGATAAATTAAATAATTAATTTATTATTTTAACAGCTTAACTCAAGTATCTCTTAAACGGTGGTTTGGATTGGGAAACTGAGGTCACCATAGAGCTCGGAGCGTACCATTTACCCAATAATGTGTGTAACATTCACGGGCGAGGGCCTTATGTGGAAAACTCCGCTAGAGGTGTTTTCATAATTAAGTGGTCTCAGACGTTATATTTTATATCATTCGAACGAAGCCTCATATTAAAAATCTGAGACCACCGTTGTGCTCGGGACATGTTGTTTACCCTAGGAGCAACCTAAATTTCACTGCGTTTAGGGTTTCAGACACAGATTTAATTTGGGTTTATTTTTTTTAAAGGTTGATTAAAAAACTTATTTAAGTTATCTTCTCCCCATCCCCCCTCATTTGTTCTCCCTGACGACACTCATTCTCACCCTCCAAAGAACCACTCTCCCCCATCTCTTCCTCCTCTCCGATCAAGGCAGAAGTAGTGGAAGCAAGGCACGGATCATGCAGTTAAGCTTCAGGCCATGCCCTGCATGTAGGCAGTTTGAGTTTTGATCCCAATCCATTGTTTTTTGTTAGGTCCTCCCTGTACACCCTACATTTTGTGTCAATCGTTGAGCACAACATACCACCACAAAGATATTGAACTAGGGATCGTAGATCTGCCTCCTTATTTTAGGTTTGGATTAATTCGAAACCGCAACAGGTTGTGAAAGGGGTCATGTTGTGTGAGGCGGCTTGAGTGCAGCGGAGATGCAGGGTGCAGCGTGGGAAAGATGGTGCTTGGCCAGCAGCAGCGCGGGTTGACACCGACATCAACGTAGGGGAGCCGCAGAGGAGTTGGGAATCGGGCCCTCCGAAGTGACTCAGGCGGAGGCGACATGGGGGATGCGCGCGTGAGGCCAGACGTCTCGACTGGGCTGCAGGGCATCCGGAAGGGGGGGGGGTGTTGTGGCATGCTAAGGAGGAGCACCGACCGGAGCTGGGTAGCGGGACGACTAGGGTCGCGTGACTCTAGTGCAGAAGAAGGCCCGCTGTTGCGGGTCTCTATTGGAAGCGACCTGCAAAACAAGCGACCAAAAAAATGAAGGATAAAAAAAGGGGCGCGACAATATAAAAAAACAAAAAAAAAAACAAAAAACGGGATTCTCCCTTAATTGGAGAGAGAAACACCCATAGAATAAATAAATAAATAAATAAATAAAATGGTTTTAATAATTAAAAAAATGTTATAATTATTAAAATTGTGAATCGGGTGTATCTTACCCATGAATCATCCAATTCATGCGCCGGTAGTGGTAGTGTTCCTCTGTCTTCGATAAGGTCTTTTTAAGCCCAATTTTTGGTACCATTCATTGACTCGTGGAGCAGGTCAATAAAACAAACTATAAATAATATTATCATTATTATTTTCAATGTCCGACTCGAACGTAAATACTATATAGAGCGTCCTATTAATGTGTAATCTACGGCTGTGTGACCATGACCTTATGACTGTCATTTCGAGTGCCATCTTGGATGCTGAATTTGGGATCGAGGCTCGGTTCCACGGAACACTCAAGTATAATAACAACATAATTATTATTATTTGAGGGAATCATGAATCAGACCGTACATCTGCATACGACGTCAGATTGATGCGCCATCAGTGGCGTTGAGACCCTTGTGCCGAGAAGAATTTTTCCAGTTTGGTTTCAGGTGTTGATGCCGAAGTTGAGGTGTTGGCCTCATGGCCCCTCTTTCGAGTTGTACACAACTTTTTATAACTTTTTCATCAGATGTCCGTTCGGGGTGTGCAACCAGTCAATTTTGTGGGGTTTTCAAAGGTCATTGCATCGGTGCATCTGCCCGCATTAATTCCACATGCTGGTGTGTGCCCCACGAGGGCTATTTTAGGAGTCGACAATGATTTCTATCATTATCACTGGGTGTCTATTTTGGACAAGTAGATAGTCAATCGTGTGTAATTTTTTGGGAGGATCGCAACGGTGTGATCCGTTCGTTGTGTTTCGGGACCGGGATGCGGGTCCCACGAAGCACCTCCCTTGTGTGGTGCACCAGAATGAACCTTTTCTCCGGATATCTGTTTCAATCATGTGAGTAGTGCTTTTGACGTGTTTTACCAAGGGGATCACATTGGTGCGATGTACCTGACTATTCTCGAGGCTGAGGCTCGGGATCATGGGACGTCGTTTGAGGGTGAGGTGGTGTTGGTGAATTTTCTGTCGGATATCCGTTTGAGGCGATTATGTTGTCGATCTCATGCGTTTTTCCACAAGGATTACAACGGTACACTTCATTTGGTTGTTTGGAGCCTCTTGCGTGATCTTATTAAATTTGGAATTGTGAAGGTGCTCTGGTGGAGGTTCTTCTACCATATTTGTAGCAGACCCTTTGCAAGTGATCGCGTGCACTCTCGTGTGAGTGTTGTAAATGCTTGTAGCGATATGGATGAATGTGCCTCAGCCGATGAGGTGGAAAGATGGAAAAGTTACATTTACGCCCTTCAAGATGACTTTTGGGTGTCGTGTGCACGATAGCCTTAGGGCTAGAGATGTGGTATACTCTGGGAGTATACGAGAGCGCTTGGAGGTACGTGTGGTTGGTACATGAGAATGTCTGTGCGCTAGGTTAGGGTTGACGTGGGGACACATGTCGTGTGAGCCCCACGTGTGTGTTGTGTTCTGCCTTACGTACTTTGACATCTCGCGCCGTAGAGGGTCCCTCTGTGATCGTTTGTTTGAACATCAGGGTTGAGTGGTCTTCCCTGGTTTTGTTCCCGATAGATCGACCAATAGTGGTGCTAGTGACACCCAATGTTGGAACAAGCGCCGAACCTCTTTTGGGTGAGTTGTTCTAGAGTGGAGTGGTTGCGTGGTACCCACTAAGTTCTTGGTTAGACAGTGTTGTACCACCTAGTAGGGATGGCCAGAGCAGTTCCGGGTTTACCCTCCAGCAGGGCTGGGCAGTGGGTTACTCATCGACTTCTCAGGGTTTACCCTCTAGCAGAGACTAGGTAGTGGGTCACCCGACGACCTCTTAGGGTCTACCCTCCAGTAGGACTAGGCAGTGGGTCACCCGTCGTCTAGTTCTAGTTCTACCCTCTAGTAAGGCTCTGAAATGGTTCTCCTGTCGACTTATTCCAGGTCTACCCTCCAGCAGGGCTGGGCAGTGGGTTGCCTGATAAAGTATTAGTTTCTACCCTCCAACAGAGATTGGGATGTGGGTCACCTGACGACCTCATATGGTCTACCCTTCAGCAGGGCTGGGTAGTGGGTCGCCTGTCGTCTTGATTCAAGTTTATCATCCAGCAGAGACTGGGTAAAGGGTCACCTGACAACCTCTTAGGGTTTACCCTCTAGAAGGGCTGGGCAGTGGGTCACCTGTCGACTTATTCCAGGTCTACCCTCTATCAGGGCTGGGCAGTGGGTCTCCTGATGATGTATTATGGTTTACCCTCCAGCAAGGCTGGGCAGTGGGTCACCCAATATAATAATATGTATTACCCTCTTGCAGGGATGGGTAGTGGGTTGCCTGTTAGCATTTCAAACTCAGTCTAATCTATCAGGCTAGTCTGTAGCTATTCCACCGTGACTACCGGAGTGGGACGCTAGGTTGTACAGGTCGGTGACGTGACAACTTGGCTTTGAGGAGACCTCTCGACTACGGGGCAGTGATGAGTTGTGGTTTTACATAACCCAGAACTCTCATGTACGAGGGGCGCTTTCCCCACCGAGACGTGTCCTTGCGACACATCCTAAAACTGTGCGGGCGAGTTAGTGCCGCCCAAAGAGGATAGTGTCAAGGTGTGGTGAATTGAGCCCCTTGACTTGCAGTTCAGGGTAGATGTACGGGATGATGGGCATCGATGGTGTTACTTCTAAGACTATTGGCAAATCACTCTTATTGGGCTGAGCAACAGGATGGAGATCCCCTTACGACGTTGTTCGGGCTTCTTGCTGAGCATAAGGATATGTATATACCTTATTCCAGTACCCACTTATTAAGTTTGGTTACTCTCCTTCCAGTAGAAGTGAAGACGCTCGGGGTATGCCAGGTGGTTTCCATGTCTAGCTTCTTGTGGTTGGACAAGTCTACTCTCCTTCTATAGGTAGCAAAGACTCAATGGGAAGTTCATCTTCTCGCCATTTCCTGCTCCTTTTGACTGGACGAGTCTACCTTCATTCCTCTTGTTGGGTTGAGATGGACTCTTCAATGTACTCTTTACTTCACTTTCAGTTGTACTCCTTTACTTATCCATATTCGCTCTATTAATCACCCTTCTGTAACTTTTTTGTTGCTCCCTCGAGCCTTCGGGGTATCCTTCTAAATATTTTTATACTCACCCCTCCTTGGGCTTTTCCCTCACTTAGTGTGTCTTTTCAGACGACAGACAGGTGTAGCGTGACATCAGTGGATCATATGAGCTTGGGAGCTTGGACTGCGTGCGGTGGTCGTAGCTGAGTTCCAGGGGGGCGACCCATCAGCTATTTCTTTTTTTGTTTACCAATTGCTGGGTTGTTGCACCTTTTCTAGTTGGGTGCGTGTTTTGACCATTTTCTTTTTAGATTTTACTTTGTACTATTTAGAGGTTGATACACATTCAGGGTGTATATATTTATATAGAGTTTTCCCTTTCCTTTACATTTCTTTTCTTTTACTCTGCACTTTTTCATTGACTATGTTGTGTGTGTGTGTTTGTACAGGTGCATAGGCAAAGGCCTCCCCGAGTTATTGTGCCTTTGGCACTGGTGGACACCCCATGCCTATGGAGGCAGGCTTGGGGTAGCTGCGGCTCGAGCCTGGGCAGGGTCGGGTCGTGAAAAAGTGGTATCAGAGGTTGTTCATTCCTTAGGATGTTGTTCAGATGTCCCTAAAATAGGCTTTTTTGGGATCTAGGGGAAATAGTACTAACGTGTCTCGAGAGCCGATCTCAGTCAAGAGAGTCCAGTGATGGTGCGGCGGCCGACATATCCATTCACCAGGACCTTGATAATGCACTTGTCGACTCGGCATGCTGAGACACATGTTTCAGTGAAAAAATGGATTGTTCATCACATAGGATTGAGTCTCTGATTTCCCTTCTTGATTCAGCTCCCCATCATTGTTATTGGTATATACATATATGCTCATCTGACCGCGACACTCCAAGCTAATATTCAGGATGTCTCCGCGAAGACAACTAGCTTGGATACCAGCTTTGGTTCATGACGACGACTATGTGAGCTACGAGGCCACAGTCCAAGACCCATCATGCGAGCCCCTTTCTCCGGGTGTACCGGTAGCAGCACCCCCACCTGTTGACCAATAGACAGTTTCAGCAATGCAGGCTGAGATTGAGCGTAGGTTGAGCACGCTCCATGATTTCCAGAAATAGATACTGCTGAGGTTCAGTGGTGAGACAGACCCTCAAGCAGTAGCAGTTTGTCTAGATATAGTGGTCCACCTTTTCAGGCATGTGCAAACACTGACATATCAGAGAGTGGCATTGGCATCCCCCCTTTTTTGTGGATCAGCTTGGCGTTGGTGGAGTCTGGTGACTCATCGTCTTGATGAGTCTTCACTTTCGTGGGACGAATTTTAGTTTTTGATCCGTGAGGAGTTTTTCCCCTCCTGCTTACTCTCCATTCAGTTTCAGGAGATCCTGCAGTTTCAGCAGGGAGGGGTGATGGTGGCCGACATCGTGACTAGTTTCGCAGGCCGTGCACGCTTTTACCCAGACTTGGTCCATGATGAAAACCTCTAAGCGAAGAAGTTTGAGCAGGGTCTTCAATGAGAGATTCGTGTTGTCATAGTACCCTTGGAAATTTCTACATATGCTGGGGTGATAGAGCAGGCACTTGTGGCAAGGAGCTCCCTATCATGTTGTAGAGTTGGTGGTGGAAGCAAGCACGTTGGAGCCGAGACGTCTCCTGCAGCTAGTGGGCGTCGACACGCAGGACCTCGACACAGGTGGCTTTATGACAACCGTACTCAGGAGTGCGGTCGTACACCACAGTGGTTCCGGAGGGCACCAGTGCATCCCAAAGAGAGTCGGTGCTATGCTTGTGATGGGCGAGGTCACTTGGCATGAGAATACCTTACCAGACATGCATAGAGCTTCAGGCAGGCAGCTGCTGCACCACCACGACAGAGGCAGCGCCATGATCAGAGTAGTAACCCGGGATACGATGCTAGTACAGGTGCTGGAGGAGCTGGTAGTGGGGGACAACATTACAAGGTCTTCCCATCACCACTAGGTGGTCCACGTCAGGCTGTAGGAGCTGACAGTTGGGACCACAATCAGCCGCGAGTTTCAGATGTCTATGATCCTGTTGAGCATGAGGTGATGAGAGGCACCCCTTGCGACTCTTCTACTTCATGATGTAGAATTTTTAGACTCTATGTGGGGAATGATTTCCTCCCTACTCCTTGTGTATGGTGTTATCAGGGTGACGCAAGGCATCGGGTGTAACCCTTTGTTGGTAAAGTAAAAGGTGTGGAACCTTTTTCTCTAGTCGATGGTGTATACTCCTTCACTGTCCGAGCGTGTAAGAGTGTCTGCGTTACAAGACATCGATTGTGGAACCTTACGTGACCAGATATCATTGGGTGTTTCACCATATGGATATTCTGAAGGAGGGAATCACTGGGCCTTGTTCCAGGTGAGGGCAGTGATTCCAGTCATGGCATGCGACGTAAGTGTTCGGTCGGGGAGGTGAGCTAGCCTCGAGAGCCTTCGGGCCATTTGAGACTTTGAAAAGGGATGGAGGGGTTACCTACCACCTTTCCTTAACCATAGAGGATAGTTTGGGTGCATGACATCTCCCACGCTACTTACCCAAGGATATGTGTACTTTCCCTTATTTACGTCATCGGCGAGGGCAGACCTCGCATGAACAGATGAAATCCTTTGGTATGTGTGTAGTGTCATAGAGATGTGCAAGAGTTCTTCTGGTTACGGAAGAGCCACATGCAGGATTAATACCCTGAGATGTTCCATGTTTTGGATTTTCGGGGACGAAAATCTTGAAGGATGGAATGATGTAATAACCCGGTTTTTGCTACGAAGTACTTTGAAATATTCTTGATGTTATTCCAGAGTAGCACCTTTAGATGGCGTATAATTCTGAGCCCCTGAGTGGCCGAAATTAAATTTTCAGTGCGTTCACACTGAGAATGCCAAATAAATGGGATAAATCTGAAACAGTGACCCAGATCCGAGATCTGAGTGCACGAATGGGTCCGGAATGGGGTTTTTACACTAGTAACGACCTAAAACATGTCGGTGCGAGACGTTTGGACCCCTCGCATGCTATCGTAGCGTGGAACGGATAAATTAAATAATTAATTTATTCGTTTAACGGCTTAACTCAAGGATATCATAAAAGGTGGATCGGATTGGATTTCTGAGGGCACCGTTGAGCTCGGAGCATTCCGTTTACCCTATAAAGGGTGTAACTTTCCCGGGCATGGGCCATATGTGGAAAACGCCGCCAGGGGCGTTTTCGTAATTAAGTGGTCTCAGGCGTTAGATTTTATATCATTCAAACGGTGCCTCAAATTAAAAATATGAGACCACCGTTGTGCTCGGGAAGTGGTTTTTACCCTAGGCGCGACCTAAATTTCACTGCGTTTGGGGATTCGGACACGGATTAAATTTGGGTTTAGTTTTTTTTAAAGTTAGATTAAAAAATTTATTTATGTTTTCATCTCCCCATCCCCCCTAATTTGTTCTCCCTAACAGCACTCATTTTAACCCTCCCAAGAACCACTCCCCCCATCTCTTCCTCCTCTTCTCCGATCATGGAAGAATCAGTGTTGTCAAGGCGCGGATCGTGCTGTTAAGCTTCGGGCCACGCCCTACAGGTAGGCAGTTTGAGTTTTGAGCTCGATCCCTTGTTTTTCATTTTTTCCTCCCTGCACACCCCACATTTTTTTTTCAATCATTGAGCACGTCATACCACCGAAATGATCTCAAAATAGGGTTCACATATATGCCTCCATCTTTGAGGTTTGGATTAAATCGAAAATGCAGCAGGTTGCGAAAGGGGTCATGTTGTGTGAGGCGGCTTGAGTGCAGTAGAGATGCAAGGTGCGGTGTGGTAAGGATATTTCTTGGCCGGAAGCAGCACGGGTTGACGCCGAAAACTACATAGGGGAGCCACAGGGGTGGTGGAAGTCGTTCTGTCCGATGTGGCTCGGGCGGAGGTGACATTGGGGCTGCGCGTGTGAGGCTGGACATCTCAGCTGAGCTGTAGGGTATCCGGAGGGGGGTGTTGTGGAATGATAAGGATGAGCACCGACCGGCAGCCGGCCGGAGCTGGGTAGAGGGACGACCAGGGTCGCGCGACCCTGGTGGAGAAGGAGACCTGCTATTGTGGGTCTCTGTTGGAAGCGACCTGGAAAATAGACGACCAAAAAAAGCAATAAAAAAGGGCTCGACATGATAAAAAAAATGAGAGTATCCCTTAATTGGAGAGAGAAACACCCGTGGGAAAAAATATAAATAAATAAATAAAAAATGGTTTTAATAATTAAAATAATGTTATAATTGATAAAACGGTGAATCAGGCGTAACTTCCCCGTGCGTCGTCCAATTCATGCACCGTCAGCGGCAGTGTGCCTCTGTCTTCGATGCGGACTTTTTAAGACCAATGATGGGTACCATTAATTGACTCATGGAGAGGGTCAATAAAACACCCTATAAATAATATTATCATTGTTATTTTCAATGTCCGACTCGAACGTAAATCCTACATGGAGCGTCCTATTAATGTGTCATCTACGGCTGTGTGACCATGACCATAAGATGGTCATTTCGAGTCCCATCTTGGATACTTAATTTGGGCTAGTGGCTCGGTTTCACGGAACACTCAAGTATAATATTAACATAATTATTATTATTTGATGGAATCTTGAATCAGACCGTACGTCTTCATACGACGACAGATTGATGCTCCGTCAGTGGAATTGCAACCCTGGTGCTAAGGTGAAGTTCTCCATTGTGGTTTCGGGTGTTGAAGCCAGAGTTGAGGCATGGGCATCATATCCCCTCTTTCGATCTGTACAAAACATTTTAGAACGTTTTATTCATATGTACATTAGGGGCGTGCAACCAGTCTATTTTGTGTGTTTTTCCGAGGTCATTGCATTGGAACAATCTTCCCACTGTAATTCCGCACGCTGGTGCGGGCCCCATGAGGGCTATTTTAGGAGTTGGCGGTGATTTAATTATTTATCACCAGGTGTCCGTTTTAGACAAGTGGATAGTCAATATTGTGTACAATTTTGAGAGGATCGCAACCGTGAGATCCATTCATTGTGTTTAGGGACCGGGATGCAGGTCCCACGAAGCACCGCCCATGTGAGGTGCGCCTGAATGCACTTTTTCTCTGGATATCTGTTGCACTCATGTGAGTAGTTCTTTTGACGTGTTTTCCCAAGGGGATCACATTGGTGTGATGTGCCCGAATGTTTTTGGGGATGAGGCTCGGGATCGTGGGACACCGTTCGGGCGTGAGGTGGTGTTGGTGACATTTCCGTCAGATATACGTTTGAGGTGAGTAAGTAGTCTATCTCGTGTGTTTTTTCACGAGGATTACAACGGTATGATCTGTTTGGTTGTGCGAATCTTCTTACACAATATTATTAAATTTTTAAGTGTGAAGGTACCATGGTGGCGGTTCTTCTACCGTGTTTGTAGCGGGACCTTTACGAGTTATCACGTGCTCTCCCATGTGAGTGTTGTAAATGCTTGTAGTGATGTGGATGGTTGGGCCTAAACCGATGAGGTGGCATGATGGAAAAGTTATTTTTACGCCCTTCGCGTTGAAATTAGGGTGTCATGTGCATGATAGCCTTAGGGATGGAGATGTGGTATACTCTTGGAGTATACGAAAGCACATGGAGGTACGTGTGGTTTGTACTTCAGAATGTTTGTGCGCTTGGTTGGGGTTGATTTGGGGACACACGTGGTGTTGTCCCCATGTGCGTGTCGTGTTCTTCCATACATAATTTGTCCTCTCGCTACGTAGAGGGTCCCTTTGTTCTCATTTGTTTGACTAGCAGGGTTGAGTGGTCTCCCCCTAGTTTCATTCTCAATGGATCAACCGGTAGAAGTGCTAGTGACACCCAGTGTTGGAACAAGCACTGAACCTCTTTTGGGTGAGTTGTTATAGAGTTTTGTGGTTGTGCGGTTCCCACTCAGTTCTTGGTTGGCTAGTGTTGTACCACCTAGTAGGGATGGCTAGATCAGTTCCGGGTTTACCCTCCAGCAGGGTTGTGCAGTGGTTTAGTCATCGACTTCTCAGGGTTTACCCTCTAACAGAGACTAGACAGTGGGTTACCCGATGATCTCTTAGGGTCTACCCTCCAGTAGGACTGGGCAGTGGGTCGCCCGTCATCTAGTTCTAGGTCTACCCTCCAGCAAGGCTGGGCAGTGGGTCGCCTGTCGACATATTCCAGGTCACCCTCCAGCGGGGCTGGGCAGTGGGTTGCATGATTATGTATTAGGGTATACCCTCTAGTAGAGACTGGTTAGTGGGTCACCCGATGACCTCTTAGTGTCTACCCTCCAGTAGGGCTGGGCAGTGGGTCGCCCGTCGTCATGATTCAGGTTTACCGTCCAACAGAGACTGGGAAGTGGGTCCACTGACAACCTCTTAGGGTTTACCCTTCAGCAGGGTTGGGCAGTGGGTCATCCGTCGACTTATTCCAGGTCTACCCTCCAGTAGGGCTAGGCATTGGGTCACCTGATGATGTATTAAGGATTAACCTCCAGCAGGGCTGTGAAGTGGGTCACCCGATATCATATTATGAATTAACCCTCCAGCAGGGTTGGGTAGTGGGTCGCCTGTTAGCATTTCAGACTCAGTCCGTTCTACCAGGCTAGTCTGTAGCTATTCCTCCATGACTACTAGAGTGGGACTCTTGGTTGTATGGGTCGGTGATGTGACATCTTGACTTTGAGGAGACCTCTTGACTACTGGGTAGTGACGAGGTGTGGTTTGACTTAACCCGGAACTCTCAAGTACGAGGGGCACTTTCCCCACCGAGACACATCATTACTTCATGATCTAAAACTATGCGGGTGATTCAGTGCCTCCCAAAGCAGATAGTGTCGAGGTGTGGTGAATTAAGCCTCTTAACTTGCAGTTCAGGGTAGACGTACTGGATGCTGGGCATTGATGGTGTTACTTTTGGGACTTTTTGAGACTCAGTCTTCATGGGATGTGCTATGGGATGGAGATCCCCTTACGAAGTTCTTTGGGCTTCTTACTAAGCATAAGGATATGTATATAACTTGTTCTAGTACCCACTTATTTTGTTTGGTTACTCTCATTCCAGGAGAGGTGAAGACTCGCGGGGTGTGCCAAGTTCTTTCCATGTCAAGCTTCTTGTTGATGGACGAGTCTACTCTCCTGCTATAGGTAGTCAAGACTTGACAGGAAGTTCATCTTCTCACCATTTCCAGCTCCTTGTGGTTGGACGAGTCTACCTTCTTCCCTCTTGTTGGGTTGATCTAGACTCTTCGTTGTACTCTTTACATCACTTCTGGTTGTACTCCTTTACTTTTCCATGTCCGCTCTACTGCTAAACCTTCGGTACCTCCTTTGTTGCTCCCTCGAGCCTTCGGGGTATCCCACTGAGTATTTTTATACTCACACCTGCTTGGGCTTTGCCCGCATGGCCTTACAGAAGACGGACAGGTGGAGCATGACTTCGGTGTATCATATGATCTTGGGATCTTGGACAGCGTGCTGTGGTCGTAGCCGGGTTCCAGGTGGGAGACCTGTCAGTTGTTTCTTTTTTTACCTATTGATGGGTTGTGGCAACTTTTCTATTTGGGCGTGTGTTTTTCCCCTTTTATTTTCAGATTTTACATTGTTCAATTTTGAGGTCGATGCACATTTGTGGTGTATATATTTACATAGAAGTTTCCATTTCCTTTACTTGTCTTTTCATTTACTCTGAACTTTTGCATTGACTGTGTTGCGTTTGTGTGTGTACAGGTACTTTGGCAAAGGCCTCCCCGAGTTATTGTGACTTCAACGCTGGTTGCTAGACCCTGGCCTATGGAGGCGGGCTTGGGGTAGCTGCGGCTCGATCCCGGGCAGGGTCGGGTCGTGAAATAGAACTCCATCCTCATTGATCTCATTCTGAAGAAGATAATGTATTTAGTAATCATAATATTTAATAATTTTTAATAATATCATTAGTGAAAATTAAACACTTTATATTTTATTTTTTACATAAATATTTTATAACAGATATATATATCACATCATTCACCATAGAGATAATTCCATGATATTATCATGTAAAAAATAACTGCTTCCATCTAAAAATCATGGGTTGGGTAAATTTTTTCATGAAATTTCAATTCCTTATTGGTATAAACAACTACTATGTAATATTTCCTGAGAACATATCAATGTCCCTTATGGTAGGAATTGTAAAATATCACAAACTCTTATTCAGTTGTTGGTTGTGTAATCATATATTCACTATAAAACCTTATCATCATCTCCTTGAAATGTTTTTCATAATCTTATATACATAGGATCTTTTTTTGATTACATGTAAACATGGTTTTTTGATTAGATATCCATTCGAAATTTACCAAAAATTAGTTATTGTATAAAAGTAATACTAAAAAATAGATCATAGTTATAGTGTTTAGTCTATTTAATTTGTTAATAAACTTATCATTTGAACGATCCACTGATATACCCTCACATGTAAATACAAAACACATTAATGATACATTATATAACCATAATTTACAGAAGAAATTTCTTGAAAATACATCTCATGAATAAGTGATAAGAACTATATGGTGGAATAAATTGTCATTAAATGATAACATTTATTCTCGCACAAAAAAATGGTCATTGTTTGATTTTCAATAAGAAAGGTGACATCCCTTCCTAAAAATTTTATATAATATATATATATACACAATTCATTCCCAAAATAACATAAAATGTAACTATATAAGGAAAAAAAATATTTATTGGAAGAATAACCCCAAAAACATTTACCAATGTAGAGTTATATACTTGAGATACAATCATTAGAAAATTAAGTGTTCTCATTAATTAATTTATGTATAACTACTGAAGTAGAATCACCCCTATACCAATGCTCTCAGATTATGTTATAAAAATACATACATCACAATATTAGTTTTGATACACGTCAATGATAAAAATATCATTCAAACCATTAGACTAAAAAAATTAGTTTAGAGTGTAAGAAAATTAGGAAGAAAACTAACTAAAACTTCTATATTCTTACTATCTAAAGGAAATTGTTTCACTGTATAAAACCCAAATAAATCCATAATGAGTCTTCAAAATTTCCAATATATTATACACAGAAGATAACAATCAATGATTAGAAAAAAAATTCATAACATCAGGAATGCGAAACATAATAATAAGTAATATAAAACACGCAGCAGTGGTAAATAAAATAATAAATCAAAACATGTGAGGGAGGAAGCATAACAAGATATAATAATTAAATATTTCATAAAATTGGGATCATTGAAGAATGATATGACATCATAAAATCATGGATAAAATAATGATCTTACAATAATAAAATATAACCATGAGAATGTGGTGAGAACATAAACATGATATCATAATCATAATTCAAGGAACCTTACCTCTCTAATATAACATACCTTTATAGAATAATGACCCACTAAAATAGGTTTATATGATCACTACCCACACACCATGATATCTTTTGAGATTAAAACATTACCAAATGCATTGATGATATATATATTTTCAGTCACACCCATCACATAATGAGATTTCTATATATGTGTGTCAAATGGTTTCAATATTTATATCAAAAAAAACTAAAATATTGTTGATATTATTTTCAAGTGTCTTCATAATTAATAATTTATTATATCGTTAATAAAGATGAAATGATAATACCATGGTTAATTAATGTGTATCCAATGAATGTAACTGTAATTATAGTTAAATATTACTCAAAATATCCATTATAATTTTTATTTAGACCATACAATGAATGGATATATAGTTTATATAAATGTTTCCCATTTAAATCTATGTATTAGAAATCTAGGTGAACCACCTTAAATCAAGTAATATTATATATAGAATTGTCAATATATGTAATTATAACAATATCATTAATATTAAATTTGATGATTAGGAAAAAAATAGTTATGGGTCATCCCATATATACAATATAATATTTTATAATCTATACAGATAAATATAGATGACAATATAAATTAAATAATAAATATAACAA
Organism: Viscum album; assembly: GCA_963277665.1. Classification (NCBI taxonomy): domain Eukaryota; kingdom Viridiplantae; phylum Streptophyta; class Magnoliopsida; order Santalales; family Viscaceae; genus Viscum; species Viscum album. The sequence continues at coordinate 738,841,484 of OY728134.1, read as the reverse complement.
ATAATACAACATATATGAAGAAAAATTTGACAACAAAAAGGAAAATTTAATTAAAACCAATAATTTCTATTTTTCTTTTTTAAAAACATAAATGGAATATTTTATTAAATAATAAAAACTAGTGTTTTTTAAACGTAATTTCTAGAGTAAAAATATATTATAATATGATAATGGGAGTGTTAATACAGGTAAATATAAAAACATGTATATAATATGATTTTTCATGATAATGATCTATAAGTACACATTTAAAGTAATTCTAATTTATTAGAAATTGATTTTATTTGAAAATTCTTTTTCTAAAATAATTTTTCATGAAGGTATTTTGCAACATTTTAAAACAATACATTACATAATAACAATTCTAAAAACTAATCACGAGAACAAATTCAAAGACCATAAAAAACATTTATTGAACCCCACATCATAAAAAGTATGGATAAAACATTCATTGATATGTTGTGAATAAATGTATGAAGGTCACTAAAAACATTATATCAAATTATTCAATAGATAAATCATTTATAAAGAAAAAAATTATCAATCTGAAAATATTAGTGTTATTATTTTTAAAATATTCCTTTTATTTGAATATGAGTTAAAAAATGGGGTGGATATTAATGAAGATAATTAATATTCCTTTGAAAGAATTGTATGTACCTTTTTTAACATATAAAGGTATGAAAATGAGGCTTGGATGATCAAAATAAAGAAGAGGTTTCATGATTCACATTGAGAGTGACTTTAGTTGAATGAAAAATTATGGACTGAGTAAAATATAAATCAAAACCATTGAATGGGAAATTAATTGAAAATAAACCTCAAATTCAATAAATAAATTATTTTTATTTATAATATTACAATATTCCTTGTATTCAATAGATGGATGTAAATATATGAATAATTTAAAATGTGTATTTATAATTGGATCATGGGACAAAAGTCCCTTACATTATTTCAATGAATAGTTAATGACACTATAACATCATATATAAAAGAATGAAATTAATCAAAAAAACATTTATAACACTCATAATATCTATAAATTATTGATATACATAATTTAAATACATTTATTTTCAGTATCATGGTTTATTACAGCTTACTTTATATATTACATTCTCACACATTAAATTATATTTCAGATATTTTGTAATATCAATATTAATCCTTGATATTTGATTACTAGTTAATCAATCATAAATAACCTACTGTTGAATAGTATATAGACAATGATTACATATAATGTTTCGTATTCATCTGATTTGTACTGTTATTATAACCTAGTATGATGAAGTAGGAGAGAAACATGTTTTAGAAATTCATAATTAAAATAGATGAGATATTATTAAAATCTTTATATATTATTATTTTAAATCCAGAAACATTAACTTATATTAACTACCACTTTTTAAAATTTTATGAAAAATATATAACATTCATTAATAATTCACTAGAAAAAAACACTATATATCAAAATTAGTTGGAAAAACCAACCAAAATAATAGGGTGTGGTAATTATTAAATGTGTAAGAAAGTTCAATTAAATATTCATTATGTAATATTATAAAAAATTTAGGAAATTATTATATATAATATATCATCATTAGATCTATTATTTTAGGAATTAATGAATGGTGGTTATGACAAATGAACATTTTCATTCATGGAGGGGATTGTCCTCATTTATGGACTATTAATGAACCCATATATAAATAAATGGATGATGTCACAATATAATAATATTAAGAATTTAAGAATTATAAAAATGTTATAAAAATTATATTGATCCAATAATTATAAATTTTTATCCCTACTTGTTACATGGTTATTTGAACCAAAACTCATAATTCCTGGAGGTTGTAGTCTGCAAAAATGCATGAAAGATGACATCATTCCTTAATGAATGAAAGTAATGAATGTAAAACTTAATGGTTATCATTAAATAAATTATTAAGTGGAATTAATCATCCAATTATTCATCAAAACCAACCATTAAAAAAGACCAATGAGGTTGTGTTGAATAAAAAACAACATATTGTTGTAAAGGCAGTTGTCCCCACATAAGCATGTCCTATGTGATTGTTTTTTAGTGGATTCTATAGAATGAATGAATAAATTAGGAATCAATAATATAATTAAATATTATTATACATATGAAATTTATTTTTTATCTTAACAACACTATGTAAATTTATTAAGATAAAAATTATGATGAAAAACTGAGAGGAGAGGGATAGTCACATTAGGAAATTTTATTATCAATGGAATTATCATTAGAAATCAAGTGTTTTAGATGATTGAATGTCATAATATTCATTCTTTTGGGATCATTTTATTTTAAGGATTCATAGAAATAGGTTATACATTGAACTCAAATTTATTTTTATTTATATAAGGGTTGTAAGTGGACCATTTTATAAATGATTAAAAGGGAAATTTCACTTGAAAATAATTTTATGTAAGGAGAAATAATTAAATTTCATAAAAACCCAATGTTTTAGTTGAGGAAAAGTTGGTAATACTTGTACTTTATAATTTACAAACTAAAATTTATTTTTATAATTTCTAAATGTCATGTTTGTTTATGAAAATTTGAGAAACCATAGATTATTTATTTAAAAACATGGGATTCTTAATTAAATTTTAATATGGTAAATTATTTTGTTAGAAAATATATATGTATAACCTTATTATAAAATTAAATTATATTGATTCAAAATTTGGGCTCAACTTAATCAATTTAATTTTCCAAAAATTTCAAATGTTTATTGAAACAAACATAATATATGAATGTGGTTTTATAATAAAAGAGTGTTTTTAAATATTATTATTGTATATTAGAAACATTTTTGGTGGTTATTAATTTTTAAGATATGCAATAATTTTTTTGAAAATAATTTTATAGAAATTTAATCAAATTAATAAATTGAAATTCCACCATTGAAAATGTCCAATTAAAATGAATTAATGGAAACCTCTTTTAAAATCAAATAAATTTGTACATAAATACTAAAATATTAAAAATATAATATATAAGTTCAAAATGATATTTTAGATTTCATAATTATTCCCATTTTGTATATATTTTATAAATTAAAATCATTTCTAAAAATTTATTCTTTTTTATATACACTAAAAATGTGATAAAATTCACTATTTTGGAAAAAGGTTTATTTTTCTTCATTCAACTATAAATTTATTATTTTAAATAAAATATAAAAAATGCATCCTAATAAAATTTCTTTTAGAATAATTTGAAAATTAATTGTTTGTTGTCAAATTTAAAGTCTAATTTTTTAAAAATATCTTTATATAAGAAAATATATAAATTACTTCAGCTAAAAATACCATTTAAGTATTATCTCATATTAAAATTTTCAAATTTTAATGTTTACAAAAATTTCTATTTTACCCTACTATCCTCGATGATCGATTCATTAGTAATTTATTATTAATACCTTTTGTTTTTTAATGATTAAAATATCATGTGACACATGTTATAGAAAGGATAAATAATTTTTATGTATCCAAAATTATTGGTCTCAATATTCTACTTTCATCAATAAATCACAACCTCAAAGATTTTCGAAAATAATTTATTAATATTGTGAAATACAAAAATATATATTAAATAAGAAAAAATTAAAAATAATGTTTCAATATTAATATATTATTTAAAGAATAATAGAAAAATATTAAATTATTGTCAAGTTAATTGTTGGGTTCCTATTCCATCATTAGAATGAGTTGCTATGTATTTATTTTCCAATCATAGAACACTTTCTAGTTCCATTGAGTCCTTCCCTAGAATTTTTTAACACGTTTTTGTTGGGATAAATAATATATATACTCCCACGTCATCTCTATTAAATTATTTTTATCATGAAATAATCCTTTACTTTTTGGTTTAATAGAGAATTTACCTATGTTTACATTGTTAATCAAAAATCATGATAGTTTATTTATAATAATATTATTATTTTCTACCTATGTTAATTTAATAATAGATTGAATGTTGGGATAATATTCTCATTTTCCATTGCATCTATTATTATCTTAGTTTGTTTTTTATCTAGCCATTAAATTAATATAATAGCTATGTATGTGATTATATAAATTAGGAAATGTAGAAAGCGAAAATAATGAGCGGATATGGAATAATTCATAAATTTTGTATATATAATAAATTTTTACTCTTTAAATACAATCTATATTATCTATGGGCATTTTACTGTTATGGAATCTAATCTAGTAATATTCCATAAAATCATAAATTCAAATCTATCATAATATTTGATAAATATAATTTGAATTTACGCAACCATATCAATGAGGTTTGTTTTTCTATATGTATAGCTACAACCCATTCACCACGAACCATGAACGAGATATACCTTACTAACTATTATCAAGGTTTTTACCCCAAGATGCATTTATTCCAAAACCACTTCATGTATATAGTTTCAAAATATTAAATCATTATCAATGATAACTATTTACCTATAAATTACACAAATTTCAAGAGGATATCTTATAGAAAAAAGTATAAGTAGGTTTCCCACTAAAGTTATCATTTCATAATCCCAAAACAAAAAATATATATTAAACTCATAAAACGTATTTTTTTATCTATACCATTGAAACTCTGATCATCCCTTGCTCATAAACCATGGATTTCATTCATAAATCTTAAATCATCATCAACTAATGACATACTACCCTATATTTTTATCATGACATGTTTTTTATACCAACTAATGATCCCCTAACCAATGGCCCCAGATCCTATGTCAAAATAAAAAAAACATAAAACAATAGATTTGATACACATCAAATATAAAAATGAATTTCATGCAATAAAAATAAAATAAAATTTTATTTTATAGTTATATATATATTAATGTACCAACTAATTAATCTGAATTATGCTCATCAAATTGAAACATTTTTTAACATATAAGAAGATAATAAATCAAAAATGTGTCTTTCAAATTTCCTATAAATTCCTAATATAAGATATTATTCAAGTATAACAATAAATAATAATTTCATTAAAAAACTATTTATTGGGAAAATTAATAATGGGTGAGATAAATTTATCATGAAGTGTAAACCAAAAAATAAATCATATCATTTGATATACGTGGCATAACATGATATCGAAATGATGATGATCATAAGAATGAGATCATTGAATAAAAATAAGATATAATAAAAAATTGACTAAAATATGAGCATAATATAAGATTAATGAATAATGGGAATGTTATGAAAATAAAAAAAAGGAATAATGAATATGTAAAGGATCACTGAAATATTATCATAAATGTTTTTATAGGATAACCTCACAAACCATTAGTTGGATATGATCACTACCGATGAACCATGATAAATCATGTTATTAATATCTAACCTATTTGATTCAAGGGATATATAATTCCTTTCCCACCCAAAACATGATAAACGTCATACATATTTCGTTAAAATTGTTTCAATAAAAATAGCATGAAAACCCATGGAATTAAAATTTGTTTTATATCCTTTTCAAGTTGTCTGATATGTAAGAATTTACAATTGCATCAATAAAGAACACATGATAAACCCATGGAAAATAAATTCATTTCTAATGTCATTAATTATCATTCTTGTTAAATACTACCCAACATTGATGATAATTCAAATGTTATTTACACCATATAAGAAATGTATATATAGTTGAAACATAAATTTCCCAAATTCATCGAATTTTTAGGATTCTAGGTGAACACCCATATATCAATTAATAGAACATTAAAATTAATAGAGGAATTTAATTGGAATAAAATAATCCCTATACTATTGGATTATTAGGAAAGAAAAAATAATATATGGTTCATCGCGTATATTTAAATAAAAATATTATATCATTTCTAAAAAAAATGTAGTTGGTAGAATTTTAAAAATACCCTTGATTAAGAAGAAAAAATATATGATGAACACTGATAGATGTATCGTCATTAATAATTTGAAAATAATTCTTTCCATTTTCAAGTTAATATTTTTAAAATTGATTATTTTATTAAATCATTTAAATAATCATTTTCGTTTCTGAATGTGGAATGGTCAAAGAGGAAATATTTAAGAAAATAACAATGGTTGTAGTAATATATGATCACATATAAAAATGAAAATATTTTTCATTTTATTTGATAGAAAAAATAAAAAAATAAAAAATTTCATTTTATTTTTTTAATAAATTTAATTTATTAAGATTAATTTTTTTTAAAAAATGGAATGATGGAAACTTTGATCAGTTAGAAATAGAATTATAAAATACCGTTATGAAAATTAATCATGATAAAAATGTTTAAAGGCTATTAAAACCATTTATCAAAACCCATATCCTAAATATTCTTGTAAATACTTTATGTGATGTGAGGTCAAGAGATGTATGAAGGTAACCAAATATAATATATAAAATCCTTTTTATTTGGATAACATGGATATAGAAGGAATATGTCCATTTGAATGCATATGGGTTATTCTCATTAGCATATTACTTTTAGTTTAGGAAGTATTTCATCAAAGGAGATGCAATTATTCAAGATAATTATAATCCACATGAAAAAAAGAAATAAAAAGTTTGTAAATTTAATTTTATGAAAGAATCCTTCGATGGATATGATCGATATGTTATTTAATGAATCTTGGGAAAAGTAAGATTAGTTATGAAAATAATTACATCCTGAGTAACATTTTAATCATAACCCAAGAAGGATAAAGGGAATTAAAATGAACATAAAATAACATTAATAAAATATATTTCATTTTAAAATAAATATTGGGAATCATATCCATCATATGAAATTAAATCAGATCATAATGTTAAACTTGCTTCAATGAGGAGAGATTGTGATAAAATTTCCTTAGATTTCTTAACCACTATGTTAATAAAAGTGTAAAATATTAAAAAATAACTATAAATATACATATACTCAAATTAATACATTATTAATTTATATAAACAATTCAAAATTTCATTTATGGGTTTTTTGTATTAATATATTAGTTCATGTTAGCTTATTTTTTACCTTAGGTGTAAACACTTAATTTTCATTCTCAAGAATAGTAATGTTAATATTGATCATTCATATTTGATGTTATGTTCATCAATAATATATTATATATTGTTCTCTTATATAAATATTATGATTATTTATAAAGTTTCACTTTCATCACATGAGAGTTTTAATTATAACTAGTGATGATTAAGATATAAACAATTTTATTTCAATAGATTTTAATGATCAAATATTATATTTTATTAACATGTTTATATATTATTATTATATGTCTAGAAAATCAATAAATAAATTAAAAAATTATTATTAAAAATTATTAACATTATATTATATCACTTAATCATTTAATATATAATCAGTACAATATTTCTCATGTAGGCTGTAAACTGACCAAAAAAGAAATATTGATGTAATGATTGAATTAGTATGAATGTTCTGTGAGGGAGTGTGAATATAATATCAATATAATATTTTAAATTTATTTTATATAATATATCTCCATTAAATAAGTTCTCTTAACCATTATTTATAGATCGTAATGAAAAATGAACTTCAACTTTTGTGGAAGTAGAACTCTACAAATAAGGATGATTAACAGACCCATTTCCATACAAATGGAATGACATATTGTATTATAAAATTAATCATGTAAAAATTTTATAAAAATGTTATTCATTTAAAAATTATGGTTTTTGGTATATCCATTTTATATGGTTAAGTGAAGTATTAATTTTTGTTCATGTAGGTGGTGGTCTCCACATAATAATGATTAATGATCTCATTCTATAGAGAATGGATGGAATTTATATAAATTTAAATTATTGTCATTTAATAATTTTATAAGTGAAATAATATTTTATTAATTAATAAAAACAAAAATTTATTCTATAAATAATTGGTTTTTTATGATAAAGGAAATGCATTGTGTCTTAATGGTCGTAATTTGAATACATAGACGATCAATGTGTTTGTTTTTCATAGCAGACATTGTGGAATGGATAAATATTTTAAATCACATTATCATAACTAAATTTTATTAAATAAACGATACTAATTTAATTTTATTAACTAAATTATGGATAATTACGAGAATTAAATTATAAATTAAAGACTATGATGAGTGTCATAATTGTGTCAGGAAAATATATTTTTAGTATAACTTTGATTTTAAATGAAGGGTTTCAAATAATTATGTTTGAAAAGAGTTATTCCCTATTATATATGGTAATATTATTAAAATATTGGTAGATATTCAATATGATATTATTGTATATGGGTATCTCCTTTAGGGGTATAAATGGTATATTATATAAATGATTAAAATGGAATATTCCATGAAAAAAAAGTTTATTTAAATGGGAAGACTGGAATGACATGAAATACATGTTTGTTTTGTTAGATAAGGTTTGTAATATATGTAAGTGAGACATAAAAAACGAAAATTTATTCCCAAAGGTCTAAAGGTAAGGTATATTTTCAATATTTGAGCCCTCATTTCTAATTCATTTACAAAATTATTTCTCCTAATTAAATATTAATCATGTAAATTAGTTTATTAATAAAAATATAATTAGAACTTTATTAAAATATAATAATATTTATTAGTTATTAGGGATCCATATAACCTAATTAATTTCATAAATATGATAAAATAAATTTAAACATGAAACACAAACAACATATAAAATTTTGATTCAAATAGAACTATATTTTTAAAATTAAAACCTATGTGGAAAATTAATTTGTTAAGGTTTATTAATTTCATTATAGAAATTTATTAGTTTAAAAATACAAATATATGTATCTTTAAAATGAATCCATAACATATTTTCATCCAAAAATGGTTTAATTAAAATATCAAATGAAAATAGTTTGGAATTCTAAAAAAATGTTTCATATGCCCTAAAATATTAAAAATAACATCTATAACATAGAAAGATTATTTTTATTTCATAAAAAAAATTCTAATAATATATTTGATCCATTATAGTATTTTATAAACGTTTTGGCATTCCATAAGTTCTAATACTTTGATAAAACAACTTTTTTCAGAATTAGAATTTCTAACTTTTCATCAAAAAATTGAATACTTTAGAAAAATAAAAATAATACATCTAATAATATTTTTATTACAAGTAGTATAAAAATGAATTATAATTTTAAAATTTGAAATAATATATTTTTTTATTGTAATAAACATATTCTAAAGAAGATAAAAATTATTTAAATTTACTTTTTAATATTTACACATATAAATCTTTTAACATCCAAAGTTAAAAAATATAAATGGATTACCATATTAGAATCTATTATATATTTATTAATATTTTTTTTAATATTTTTTTGTGGCTATTTTTTCTGTAGTGACTTAAATATGTTTTTGAACAGTGTATGTATTTTAAAATATCCAATATCATGGGTGTTTACATAGGCAATGATGTGATACTCTTTAAAAATTATTCCAATATAAAACAGTGGGTAGAGACATATGAATTGGGAATTAGAATACCATCGTTCAATTAGGTAAGGATATAATAATTTTATTACACCAAAAAAAAGATAGTGTGAGTATAAAACATAAATAATTAGTGTGATAAATAATTTTATTATGAAAGTACTTAAAAATATATCCCAAATTATGAAACATTCCTTTAATCTGATGAAATATTGTGTTCATCTGATATGATTTTGGGTTACTATTTTTTTTATTTTTTATATAATTTAATTTATAAAAATTATATCAAAAAATAAGTATACCCCTCTTCTACTCCAAATGAGGATGAATGAGAACCATTACAAATATTTTATGTCAATTTTTTTGAAATATAAAATACATCAAAGAAAAATGAATAAATAAGAACTAAACCAGTTTACTGCTTTATATAGTAGATTTATATTCATATAGTTTGATGAACTATCTTATATAAATCGCATAATGTTGTTCTGGAATAAAACCATTCTTTGACAGAACCAAATAAATAAAATTCATAATTACCTTTATAATGTGGAAACCAAAGAGTGGGAATGTTTATATCCCCAGTAATTATAGTCATGTGATATTTTATTAAAGATAATCAATGAGAATAGTTTAACAGAATGGGGATGATAAATTGATCACAACATCAAAAAAAAATATTAAATAAGTAATATAAAGTAAATGATTATTTCTAAAATAAAGCATTTTCATAAAAAAAATACATGAGGCATAGGAATGATAAATATAAAATACTCAATGACGAATAATGAATACATACCATTAAAATAATATATAATTTTGTGATATACTGTTAAGAATGAAAATAAATTTTAATATCTTCCCACTAATAAATTAATCATATAATAGTCTTGGATTAATCACTAGTGTTCCATCTAAGGCTTGAGAAAATCACCCATGTACCAGAATGGGGTGAGAATAAATGCATATATAACCTCTAAATATTGGGATAACCACCCATGTATCCTCTTTTGATTGGTATAACCACCAATTTACCTTTGATATTATGAGATAAAAATAATATCCCATGAATTTAAGGTATATTATAGACCCACATCTGACAAAATGACATGTAACAGTTATTTCTTCCAGGATATTACAAAAAACATTCATCAATTCACCATATATTAATTAATGTGGGCAATAGAAAACATATTCAAGCAAAAATAATTATAAGAACATCATTATAAGTCATCTACAAAAATTTTCTTGATTGTATCATAAGACCACATCCCTTGGGAAACATATCAATTTTTAGAATATATTGACATAGATGAAAATATATTTTCAAAATCATCAGAATGATACATGTAAAATCCTGAAGAAATATCATCTTCTCTGTTAGAATTTATATAATCTACAAATTCCTAGGAAAATGGGAATATGATTTCATTTATAAAACCATGGAATATTATTGAATAATTTTCATAATAGAAAATCGACACGATGATAACAAAATCCATTTATTCTGTATGTTCTTAAAAAATATTCCTTTATTAATTTGTAAAGAATTTTAAAAAATGACCCATTAAGAAAAATTTAAAAAAATTCATTTATATATTTAGAAATTAAATTAATGTATTATATAAATATAAATTTACCAAAATATTCTATTTATTTATTAAATTCTATAAAATAATTTTGATAAAAATGGATATATTAAAAAGTTATTCCAAAAAAATGAGAAATTGTGTAGTCTTTTCATGTAATAATATATTTATTATTTATTAAAAAAGAATTGTAAAATGGAAATATAAATTGATAACTAATAAATAACTAAAATATAAGAAAATATATTGTTTATATTAAAAATGTATTATTAAATTTCATTCAATGGATATTTAAAAACAATCTATAAATATAGCAAGTGATATTGTGGCATTAAACCATACCTTAATCCTTGACTTTCATTATACATTCTTTTAACTCTTATAAGTTAAATTTCACCATATTATATATCTATATCAAAAATTTATTCATTATTAAGTCAACATTTTTAATTCAATTATAATATATAGTGACTCATTTATTTATAATTAATTATAAAATCAATATTTGTGTGTTAACTATTCTATTTCACACGCTTATTTGATATCAGTAAATCATGTAATTTCACCTTAGTCAGAGTTTCATCTTCCAAATAATTATAATATTTTAAAATATTTTATATTTATTAAATATATATAATTTTATATCAATAAATTAAATCAGGTCATAAAAATAAGATAAATATCTTAACAATGCTGTATTATTAACACATGCATGAGAGATGTTATTATTTTTTAAATAGATTGAATTATAGAATGGTAAATAATAATATATCTATATATATATAATAGTAATTATATCATAAATATCATGTATATTCATAAATACATCTTCATAACCATCAATGAGTGGATTTCATGAAAAATAATATATATATATATCATCAATGAGGCTATAGTTTACATGTGAGAATGCACAAAAATTTTATTTTCATTAAATAGATGGGAAAATGGAATTTGTTATCTCATAAAATCAATAACAATTATGTATACTTAAAATATTAATATAATAGAATTATGAAGTATATAATAAATTTCTAGATGTTTCCTTGAGGATGAAACATTAAATAAATCACTTATCGAATCTTTGTCTTCCATGGTAAACTTAATTGGATTACATAAGATAACTACCACTTTTGTGGGAAACCTCAACATTCATACACATTATGCCTTCATATGTATTAAATTTTATAATAAGGAAACGAATTGGAATTTTTTAGGATATATTTATATGTTTTTTGTATATATATATCCAAATAATGTTTTCAATGTGTTTAGTGAACTGAGGAGAGGAGGTTCCATTTTACATGTGATGGGAGTGAAACAATTTTAAATACTCATAAATTTAAAATAATATAAATCCTCCTAAAATTTAAAGTGTAAAAAAAATAATAATTCTTTATAATATATGTTTAAGATACATCTAAATCCACCCAACCAATAAAATAAAGGTATATCATTTGAGATATGTGAAGCCACTCCAATTAGTTTAACCCCATTTAACACATTTTTAACATTGCCCTCATGAATTAATTTTTTACCATGGTAACATATATTTATTTCAAATTTAGAAATTTATCATTTAATAAATTTTAAAAGATATTATTAATAATATTCAGTCCATTTTGTCTTCTTTAATTATTAATACAATTAATAGATAATTTTAATTTCAACAAACCAAATGTGTAAAACATTTAATAGATAAAGAAAATAATTTCAATATTAATGTATTTAATCCTATTCCCTACATAGTAATAACAATTAGATGGCTGTTAAATTTATAAATTAAATATATTGTCTTTAATCTTTATTAAAATCATTTCATAATAGTTACAAATTTTATTTATGCACATAAATTTTTTTACAAAAAATAATTACTTTTACATTCAAAAGACACCAAAAATACATATAGAGAATTTTATATTAAATATATCAATGATAGAATATTTAAGTAAATGGAAATGGAAAATTATACTATATATTTAAAATAATAAAAAAGAGAATATATTTTTAAATTCAAAACATATATAAAAAAATATGTTTATAATTAAACAATTTCTTTTAAGCCAAGAATAATTATACTAGAATTAAGTGTTAACAAATAACCATTATATGGATTCCATTAAATGAATATATTATTTATTACATAAATTTTATCAATATATTTTACTGATATAAATCTTAGAGATTTTGAAATTAAAAAAAAATTCAATTTAAAAGAATGAATTCAAAAAGACTACACAAAATCACCTTTATATTCATAAGTGAATTTCACTTTTTTTCGAAAAACATTAACATAATCAATTTCATCAAAATATCAAAAAATTATATATACTTAATATTTTATTAAATAATAAATAACATGAAATGTTTTTATTTTCACCATAAGCTATCAAACAGATCACATTAAATAAATAGTTTATATTATAAAATATCATGTTGTTTCTAGTAGAGTGGTAGTTATTACATTACATGAAGTCCACTATAGGTATGAGACCCTACCATCTTTGAACAATATCTAGAATTAATAATAAAATAATATTCTTAATAACCTGAATGGCTAACTATTTTTATCTATTAATTTGAAGATATAATTTCATACTCAATAGTTACTAGGTCACAATTTTCATCTAGAAAATCATTTTCAACTATGAAGTAAATAAATTATATCATTCAAAAATTCCATTAAAGGTATCCCATGTAGTTGGAAAATCATATCCATGTATAAGCATCACAAGTTTTCCAATAATAATTAATCCCAAAACTCATGGTAGTTGGCTGAATTGGTTTGTTAGTCGATAATGAACTAGTTAAAAACATGTCCTTTTGATGACCATAGAAACCCCATCATAAAATAAATCAATATGATGTCTCACTTATAATTCTCCCAAATGGGCAACAAAAAAACATCTGGGACTCAACTATAATTATTAACTTATTAAAAGAAGAGACACTATAATACGAATATAATTTATTCATATACAATATTATTTTTCCATAGGGTCATGAAACATATTAATCACACCAATATATACATATAAGAAAGAGTGTGTAAGTCCTTCAGAAACCTCCTCTAATGGAATGACATGGACCACTATTCTCCCATGAAATAGAATGAAATTATTATAACCTTTGATAAATCTATATAGAAAATCAATAGAGGATATCTGGTTGTATAGAAAATCATAAATAAAATCTCATAACAAGGCCTTACTCACATACTTATGGAGTAAAGGGCCCACCACTATTGATGAAAGATAAGACACATCTCCCACATCCAGTAAGAAAAAATACATCGAGACCAACATATTAGATGCTTCAATAGTCAACTAATAATTTGATATCCTACTACGGAAATTAGCTCAAATGTCACCCATTCATTGTTTATAGACTTTATTGAAGTTTAAATCCTATAATATCATTAACAAAATCCTAAATCCTTTAGTTAATATCAATTTTGTTGAATTTATATATGAGAATATAATGGTCCATATAGACTATGAATAATTTAACTATAATTTAATGCCTCGAGTTATATAACGCTTACACTACACCAAATCGCTCCAAATAAAGAGTCACATGGATCTACATATTTGTTCTCAAATATTTAGGGATATAAGGAATTATTACTTTCCTTGAAATTTTACCAAAATCAAATTGATGTTAGATTTCCCTCACATACCAAAACGTAACTAAACACTTCATCAATAAACTAAAAACATGGTCACACAAGAATATCTATTTTAAACCCTAAATGTTTTTTTAAAATCACTATTACTAAACTTTGTGATACCCTTTTCATGTTCGAAAATTCATGTAAGGTTCAATACTAGTAAATTCAACTACAATTCATTTACAATATCCCTTAAAATTAATATTATATACACGTTAATCATGAAAATGGATGGATTACAATCTATCAATGAATGGATTTTTAATGATTGTTAGACTAATACATCATTTAATATGAAATTACCTAATAATTATACCCCTAAATTATTTAATTAAATATATAAAAGAATATAGTAGATTTGTAATCAAAAATAAATTATATAGATTTGTTTCATTCTCATCATCCATTATTAAATTGATTGGGAAATAAGATATGAATCATACTAATGGAACAATATAATAAAAGTTGTATTATCTGGTAATTTAGGCCCACAATCATTTTAGGGTCATATTTAAAAAGGTTGGGAATAACAACCAATGATAATTACTACCGTGGTTAATGAAAACCATCTACATGATATCATCATTGATAATTTGAAACTAGTAATAGTTAGACCTAAGATCAATATTAGGGAAGAATTTTTCTTCTATAATATATTCTAATAGGTGATAAATACTTATGAATGTGGATTTTTTCATAATGGTGTCCTAATTTAGGAAATAATAATCAATAAAAAATTTCAAGATCCCATCATCCTTCTGGGAGAATAACATAAGAGATATTTAGGATACACATTGGGTTTAATGAGTCATTTTTCTATATGGTCATACAACTATATTTCTATTTTACTTAGATCATCATAGTATATTAAATAAACTAAACATGATGTAAAACTATTCCAATTGTATATATTAATGATAACGGTAGTGTCCTGGTGTAATGAGGATGGGGTAATCTTAAAAAATCATTTGAATAAAATATATATATACACGTATATGAATATAATAAGTAGATCATCAAAATTATTAATCATTAATAAATCCATAATATCTTACTAAAGTATGAATGACAACAACATATTGAAAATGATCCCCACTCTCCTCGACTGAAATTATTAAACTCCAATGAAGGTAAATTATAATCTATCATGTTAGTAACAGACAACTCTATAATGGTCAAAATATAACTAGGAACGTTAAAAGGATTATAAATCCATGAAAATGATGATATTGTTGGGGTTTATCATATAAAAAATGGGTTCTCTAATAAAATGTGTATTTGAATCATCAATATATGCAGGAGAAAATGATTACAATTGGTGTAATTCAATATCTATATAGGTTGGGCTATGGGATTTACTAATTTTTCAGGATATCTAACTAGGAATATGGAAAACGTAATGTCTTGCACTAGTGTCTATGAGGAAAAGTTATAGTGTGTAAAATACATAGATAATACATAGAACCTTATTAGGAATAAACTATTCAAAACTCTCTATTTTCTATATCCGATCATTTCCCTCAAATCCAAATCCTGAAGCTAGGATTGGATCACATGTGGGTGATAGTGGATGAATTGAATTTTGGATACATCAACATATATATATCCCTTCATATTTTTCCTCTATAAGTGTGACCCTTATACTTTCGACTAGTCGATATAGTTTATGAGTCTTCACTGAGATAACCACAACAAAAATTTACTACACTTGTTCTTTATTTTAGAAAGATCACGATCATTAGTGATATATTAATTACAATGTAATAATTTCATATGAAATGGTTGATAATCCCAACTTAGATCCCTTCATGTATTCCTTGATAAATGATATGTACATGAAGATATCCATATGAAACCATGTTAATTGAGTTCCTCATTTAGATAGTAAATATAATAACAAACATCATATTAGAATTGATACCCTAATGTTGGTATAATAGAACTTAAATATGTAATTAGTAAATATAAATGAGAAATAGTCATTATTAAAGATCCTCTCAAGATTTATCCATTGAAGTGTATCCTCATCATATGTAACTATGATCTAATTTGTTTAGTGACTAATTGGTCTATTGAGAATCTTGGATAATATGAAAAACCATATTTCTACCTATATAAAAATATTCCATGGTTTGATGGTTTGAATTTCCTATGAACCAAGGTGGTTATTATTGATGAAAATCATGGATTCCACTAGACCTTATTACATTTTTAACAAATATTTCTTGAATTATTTTATATTTAAAAGGTTGAAGAACCTTTTCCAATGTTATATTTGTTTTTTATAATAACTATAAAACATGTTGGTGTACACATCCATACATTCACTAGGAGAATTGATTGATCTAATTCCCAGATAGAAACCTCATCCCTCATATAGTTGAAAGTCAGTGGCATAATTACAAGCACAAGAACACCAAAATCCTACCTTGGGATCCTATATTGCTATCTACGTTGTTGTATCCAAAAATTGTCAAGATGATCCATGTTCATTGTATAATCTCATGGGATATTACTCAATAAGGTTATACAAATCAATGGATTAATCATTCAAAAATCTTGTACAATATCATGGTTCCATTTATTTGGTTCCTTAGATCATTTAGTTGACATGATGGTAATCTACATCATACTATATGAATATTTCTTGGAAACTATAGCAATATTGGGTTTTTAGGGCTAAAATATTAACTCAAGACCCATTGAATTTGTTACACTAAAATATAGAACCATTCTCATAAGATGAATAACCACATACTCTTTTCTTAATATAGGCCCACTCTGATATTACGTGGACCGACCTATCAGGACCTAACATTGGCTGTTATTTAGTAGTGTGTGCCACTCCAAAGACACATCTAATATGATAGGGACTAATGAGTAGCTTCTATTGGGAATATGAAATTTAGTGACGTTATAGAAGAATAAAAAAGAAGAACGGTTTCCCAACATGATATTTTTTTAATATTAATCAAATTATTTTTTTCATTTATTTATATATTATCAGATGGATTTAACTGTCTTATGTGTATCATTCTGAGGATAATGGTTTAATTTGTTTGGACTGATGTGACAAGAAAGAGTTCCACTAATGTATATTTAATATATATTTTTCTTATGTTCCACCAGAGGAAACATTTTTTGATGTTCTAACTCATATGATAAATTTCTATTTATAAGATAAAAACAACATGAATATTGAAATAACTTTTGATTGTATCTTTACTTGAATGTTCTATAACAAATTTAATGTTTGTAATGTTTATTCTATGATGATCTATAAAGCTCAACAGGCTATGAAGTTGTACATTGTATTCTAGAAAAATGTTAAATATGATTGGTGAATATGTGCATTGTACAAGTATTACTGTATATGTTTTAACATTTTTATGTTTTAAGGATATTAATATATGATGTTTTGGATGTATTATGGTTGAATTTAAAAACCTTGAAAAATCTTTCAATCAAATAGTGGTTTAATAAGTGTTGGACAGTGGTCTTCAGGAAATATCATCACATGAAAACCATTGGAAAATATAATTACCATATAATAATAATAATTACATTAAAAACATGATGTTCTATGTTCATTAGATACATGAAAATTTTCAGGTTATTAAGAAACTCAATTTCATCATATAAATGATCTTAATACTCATGAAAAGTCAACGAGTCATCATATGGAAGCATACACTTGTTGTTATTATAAATATGTAACCATATGAAGTCAGTATTAAAATATTCCTAACTTAGGATCATAAAATAGTGGTTTAGACATGAAGGAAATATTCAGTTGTTGTTTATGCGAGTCATCAGATTGAAAAATTAGCTGGCATGAGATTTCTGAAGGGTAATGATCATCCACAAGATAGAAGGACTGAAGATTCACTATAGAAGCCTTCGTAATGATATTACATTAGTTGATTCAAATATAATCAATCAATTTTTTAAAAAATATATAGGAAAATAATGATTATTTATAAGTGATAATGTTGTTGGATGAAGTATTTTGATTTTTTTTCTAATGAAATGATATTACATTTTAAGATGTTTTTGAAAAAAGCAAGCAGCAAGGCTTCATTTAAAAATAAAGGAAACAAATATTTAAAAAGTTTGAAGCAAGGAGTTTTACATTTATCTCTGTAAAGGGTAGAGAGAAAATCACTAGTAGTATGGTGATGGTAAGTGAATGTTTCTCTTGGGGCTCCCATGTTTGCAAGACAATCAGCAAGTTGATTGGCTTCCCAATAGACATGTGTGATAATATAATGCATTAAATCATGCGTGTTGAGGCACTTAATCCATTTCGAAGTAAGTTTCCAAGCCAAATGAATTTGACCCATTCAAACCGCTTGAACAACTGTGACGGAATCACTTTCAAACAAGATATCTGTCCAATTATTTCATTAAGAAAAGTCAAGTAACATGATGCGAGCCACATTTCTGCTTCTAGAGCCGTCGCCATACCACACATTCCATGATCCCCATTCATAAAGTCACCATCATTATTCCTGAAGACAAAACCATATTCAGTAGGACCTATATTACCTCTCGAGGCTCCATC
Organism: Viscum album; assembly: GCA_963277665.1. Taxonomy (NCBI): domain Eukaryota; kingdom Viridiplantae; phylum Streptophyta; class Magnoliopsida; order Santalales; family Viscaceae; genus Viscum; species Viscum album. The sequence continues at coordinate 738,822,142 of OY728134.1, read as the reverse complement.
TAAATTGCACTTAATCCAGTCTGCAAAAGGGGGAAGCCAGAAGACTTATATAGTTCTAAGAGGTCGGGGATACTTACCTAGAACATTAAATTTTTTCAGAACAGTGAAATCTCTAACAGAGTTGTGAAAATTTTCTGCATGTGAGATATTGGCTTATGGAGCCACCAACATAATTTGAGAGAGCAGTAATCTGCTATTAGTCTTAGAATTTGTGTTTCAGGCCTGATTTCTACTCTTCCATATGACATAAACAACTTCAGCGCAAGCAGCATGAAATAGAATATGCACCTGTTTGGATAAGTGGAACTTTGGGAGCAGAAAAAACATATCGTTAATGCTGTTAATATGCAGCGAATTAATTTCAAACCAGGAGAAGACCATGTTCCAGAGAGAAACTGATGGATTACATGACAAGAACAGGTGATTAACATCATACCGATGTTGATTGTAGATATTGCATCTAAAACAGAGTGAAATCCCAACCCGCTGCATATTGGTGTACACTGGTAGTTTATTTATTTGAAGGCGCTAGAGGAGGGTAGCCCGACATGGTAGCAGCCATTTATGGTTTTAATTCATAGCTCTATTATTTCTACCTTGAATGGGATTATTTTAGAAGCACATGGAGTACAGAATTCCATTAGAGCTTGGTTCCCAAATAAGCAAGTCATCTGCATCGATAAAATCCTAGGAGGAGACCATGTTCACAATCTGAGATGGTAGTTTGCAAGATTTCTCAAGCTGGATACGAATCGTCAAATTTTGATTTGTAGGTAGATCTTGAGGCGCAATACTATTAACCAGTGGGGTACCTATCCAGTTATCTATCCAGAATTGAAGGGAAGAGTTTCCATTGACCAACCAGTGGGACTGCACTTTAAAATTCTTGGAAAGTCTTCTTTAGGCCTGGCCACACCGAGGATTGTATATAATTCATGTCTCCTGCTATCAGCCATCTTAGAAGTTTATATCTAATGAAATTTAGGGACTCAAATTTATCATTGATAAGGCGCCAAAGGAAATGATCTTGAAGAGATTTATTGAAGAGCATGATGTTTTTAATTCTGAGGCCTCCCATGCTCTGTGGAAAGCATCAAGAATTCCATGGGGCTGTTAAAATTTTCTTTTCCAGAATACTTCAACTCCACATAATGTTACTCATAAATGTATTGTCATTTTTAAGGATAGAGGTCGTCTTGTGGTACACCATGAAGGAGTAAACTATCTTAGATACAATCACATGCTTATCCAAACATATTCTACCTTCCATTGAGAGTGTCTTGCCTTTCCAGGTGGAGAGAGTTCTTCTGAGTTTTCCAACAACATTACTGAAATAAGAAGCCTTGGGTTTTCCAATAAACATTGGAACTCCAAGGTAAGTGAAGGTAAGGGACCCCTCCATTGTACCATGTTCATGCACCATACTTTGATTTCATGAAGCCGATATATTTTTCCCATAGAAAATGTATGACACACCCCAACTGACTTCTTGACCAGAAGATTTTTCATAATGCTAAGTGTTCACTTTATATTATTAAGGATCCTTCTATACCCTTGAGAAAAAATAAGTATATCATCAGAAAAAATGAGATGTGAGGGAGCAACAATACCTCATGCATCATAGATTGTTTTTATCTCTCCTTTGTTAACACGATCAAGAATAAGCTGGCTGAGATATTCCTCAGCAATTGCAAAAATAATAGCGGACAAAGGGTCCCCCTGACTCTCTCCCCTAGAACATTTAAATTATCCTTCCAAATCCCAATTAATCAAAATAGAAATATGGGAAAAGCTGATAAGAGAATGAACCCAATGTATGAATCCACTGTGGAAGCCAAACCCCTGTAGAATTATTCCAATGAATCCCCAGTCAATAGTATCAAAGGATTTCATGATATCGATCTTAAGAGCAATGTTTCCACCTCTATTGGTCTTTTGGTGTAGATTAGTACATTCATAGGCAGGTACGAGGCAATCTTAAATTCTTCTTCCTTTGATATAGCCAAACTGGTTCCATGAGACAATTCTATCAGAAAATTAAGCAAGGTGAATTGCAAGGATTTTTGTAATGATCTTGTGGATAGTATTAATGAGAGTAACAGGCCAAAACTGACCAATTTCACTTGCATTCTCAACCTTTGGGATTAAAGAAATGAACTAAGCAGTTAGGCCTTGAGTGAAAGATCCCTCTGAAAAGAAATATATAATCAATCTGCAATCATCTTCTTATATGACTTCCCAATATAATTGAAATATATAATTAGGGAAACCATCTGGCTCTGGTTAGATATCCTTTTATTTTTTGTGGTATCAGATGAAAGGTTTAAAAAAATTTTAAATTGTTTGTATCAGTAGGTTTACGATGAATAGTAAATTGATAGGATTGATCAAATAGATTGATGTGGCATTATGAAAATGAATAGTCGAAAGAGTTTTCCAACGTAGTTGGTATCAAGATGAAGGTGTGATGAAGCGATTGAAAAAATATGACGAAGGGTTGACAATTAAATTTTAAAAATAGGTAACATATGAATAGTATGAAGATGTCATCAACGAAGAAGATGTGACTGACTAAACAGATGAAACCAAACAATCATGGAACCTTATTGAGTTTTATAGGACCATGTATACCTTACCAAGAAAAAATAAGAAATACTATTTCTTAAAAAAGACTACAGTGATGTTCAATCTCATTATTGTGAAGGAAAATTACGATAAACATTATGGAAGAGTAATTATGATGTAATTTTTATAATAATAGTGAAAAATAGAAGAATCCAATTGGAGATGGTACTTATATTGGTTAAGAAACATCGATATATCACTTATATATTTGAGGAGTACATTATATGTAAATTAACTATATTGATAAAAAAGTTAAATGATATTCACTGATTATTGTATCTACCAAATCGAATATTTTATCTTGTAATTTTTATTCATGGATTACTTAAAAACCTTTAGGGGAAAGAGCTATTGTTATTAATTTGTGTTCCTTGTAAATACCAATTTTCCTTCGGTTTTGATTGTTTTTTTATTTTTCAATAGATTATTATATATCTTATATAATGAAATTAAGGTTCTTTCAGTAAGAAACATTAAAAGCAAATATCATCGATTAAGGATCTTTTCCTCTTAGTGATCATATAAAGACCCTTACCCCAATTTTCTGAATTCGAAGCCTTAATCTATTACATTGTACTATATACAATTTTCAAATCCCAATGAACTGATCAATTTAGTAGTCATGAACAACTAGATGCATTAATGGTTCCATTATTTAAATGTCAATCATATATAAAACATTACAGAGAAAAATAAATTTAATAATCAACTCATTCCAATGTTTTATCTTCAAACCCAATGGAAGAAAAAAAGGGTGGGCTAATGTGCTCAAAAAGGGTTAATTATAATATAATCTTTCACAAGTAAAGAAAAAATGTATTATAATCAATATGGTATGGTATATACAACTGAAAAAATAACTTTTAATCAAAAAATTTAAATAAAAAGAGTATAAGGCATCATTCGTATAATAATAAAAGGATAAAGAATATATACAATTTAACTACAAGTCGAGCACAATCTAAATATATGGATAATATCCTCATGAAAATCACATGTATAATATTTATTAAAATATTAATAATGGAAATTAATAATAATTTATATTTAATTATCTCATACATTATGATACATTTACAACTATGACCATTAACATGAGAGAGTAATCATTATTTGTACAACCAAATTAATTTTTCAATTCATTTCATCTCATGATAATATCAAAGAATCATGGGGATATATATTATTGGTTTCTACCCATGTATTCATGTACAAATAATTGCGAAAATATCTAAATGATCTATTTAATTCACTATTTACTGTGATGTATTATAAAATATCTTTACTGACTGAAAGGTGTAGATATTTTACTATTAACCATGTTAATCAAATAACTTTAAATGTGAAAACTATTTAAAAAAATGTAATATGACATAAGAAACAAAAATATCCTATATAAAGATATATGTATATTAAATTAATTATTTAATGAATTATTATATTCAATGCAATGGGTGGTATATATACCATAGAAATGGATTTAGGTACTTTGAAATATTCTTGAATGATGTTAAATTTGAGATTAAGTCTCTTATAGGTATCATATTATTAATAAAGTGAACATATTTTGTTTATTAACACTATATTCTCATAAATCAAGTGTAAATAGGGTATAATATAATGTAAAACCATTTTACATATAAAATTATTATGACATAATCAATGTAATAGAAGTTTAACCCAAATGCCTTAAAATTTATTTATGATGTCCATTAAAAAAATGTAATCTCTAAACACAAGTTCCCCATAAAACTTTTGATCATGGATTGAAACATATAATAAAATCAAGATAATGGAAATTATGTTATGAGATATCAAATTTAATTATTAACACCATAAACAATAAATATATTTTGAATAATGAATATATCTCAGAGTTGTATAAGTGAGATGAGAAACCCTTACTGCTTTGTAATCAGTTGAATATATTCCCCATAATACTAATATTTCTACACTAAAAACATAACACCATGAACATAATTAAATTAATTATATTATATATAATATTTATGTACATATACTCTTGAGATAATAAATTATATTGTAATAAGAAATATATCTCAGATAAGTAAAAAGTGAGATGAGAAAACCATACCACATAGAAATCAGTCGAATCTTATGCACCATAAAATCATTAATTTTATAATTTATCCTATTAATAATTAAATATATTTATATTCATGATATTATATATCTACATAGAAAATATAAACCACACAAATGTAATAAGTGTTGAATAAGATTTATTTCTCAAAAAAATAAAAACTTATTGGAGAAACTACTAACACTATGTACAAGATCATTCATATCATCTAATTAATTTCATGGAGAGTAAAATTAGATTAATTATGATATTCCTATCATCTTTAAAATATTTTTTTAAATTCAATTATGGAAACATCTATGAGATATAATATTAAATTTCAAAGTTATCCATGCATTAAATTCATAATTTTATGATCGGTTATCTTATGCCTAATTATAAATGTTCTGGTAAAATTGAAATAATTATCTAGAAGTGAAATTAAATTTAATTAATTAAATTAGAAAAAATTAATGGACCCATATTACAATTTATTATCTTTATATGAGTATTTTTTATTATATAAAATGTTAATGAAAACTGATTAATTTATTTTGGAGGTTTGTATGTCCATCATTAACAGGTATCATATTATTTAACATTATAATTATATAATAGTTATATAAAATTTAAAAAGATTTAATACACATATTATAATCTTTTTTAAACATAAAAATGGTTTTATGACTATCCTTGATCATTTCAATGAATAATGGAATACTCATCATCCATAAAGGCAGTGAATCGACACCTCTTAGATGATGTTATTATTTTTAGAACTAAAATTAGAGGAGAAGATATTTGATGATGGATATTCTATTAAAAAATGATATTTTATAAAATATATAACATATGAGTTACCATTCAACATTTTATAGGGGCGGTAATGATTGGATTGGAAAATAAAATAAATTAAAATTGAAAGAATGTGGTTTTTTCTCATAAATATCGCCTCCAGGTGAACCACCTTAAGAAAATTGGATTTTATATTTTAGTAAAAACATAAGGACTTTAAAGTGAGGAAGAGTCTTGGTAAGGGATTTGTAGATAATTTTAAAAATTATCATGTATTAGAATGTGTGAGGATAAATTGTTATGTGTGGTGGTACTCATAGTGGGTGTAGAGGGTTATTATTATTATTTTATTCATCAATTTATTATTTCGGATCCAGACAATCAAAAGTGTTGATTATTTTTATAAATCACAATAACTAGTGAATATTAGCTCGAGATATTGATTACATATGTCATCTATTACTAAAAAATAAATATATTTGGCTTAATATGTTAAATACCATTAATTAACATATTTTATTATTCCCCAAAAATACAAGTATTTTAGAACAACATTAAAACTACTCCATAAATTTTTTTATACTTGTATATTTAAAAAATGGAATCCATTTTTTTAATATAATATATGGTTATGAATAATTTATCTTTTAATTAAAATTATCATTTACTTAAAAAAATTCATATTTAAAAAATATAATGGATTTTATGACACTTATAAATGATAATTTAGGTAAAAAAATATATATATTATTTATATGATATCAAAATATAAATTTATAAATATATTTTATGAAAATATATATTCTTTTAGATCCATATATTAATAATAAAATTATAGATAAACTTTTTTCCCAAAAAATACCTGCAATTAATGTATAATTTTGAAATCATTTAATTGCAAATTTTATTATTTAATTATATCATATTTTAATTTATGAGATACTAAAATTTTATTTATACATCTATATATGAAGCTATTATTATAATGGTAATTTTTCTATTTTAAACTATAACATTACAATTCAAATAGTGATGTCAATATTTAATTACAAATTCCTTAGTGTCGCATGCCTTATCTTCGATTTTATGGTTTCACCAAAGAACCATTAGAAATAAATTCATCCATATTATCAATACCTAATTTATTGTGTTAGGGATCATGATAAGATATTATTTTTATGAAAAATTATGTTCAATTTCTATTTTTTTATTGTTGACTACAAGCTTTGGGTTTGGGATGTTATTATTTAACATTGATATATAGAAGACATCATGATATTTTGAGGTAAATGGTGGAATTAATAATCTAGAATATAAATATCCAATTTTTTTAAGAATTTGAGTGAAATAATTAACATGATGCTCAGTTTCCCTTTCGTACAGATCCTTATGGAACCTTTTAATAATGATACATTCAGAGGTACATAAACTCAAAATTGAAATTATAAATATATTATATGGTTGAAATAATAACTCTATTTCAAATTTTGAGTTTCTTTAATACGATCCCTAATAGTCATCACATTGTTTTTTGTTTCATCAACATTGTATGGGCCTATAAATTTCAATTCACCTAATTCATCCCATCAAGCTGAAGTAAAACATATCTCTCCATATAATGCATCAAATGTAGGAAATTGAATACTAAAATAGAAACTATTATATTATGGGAACTATAAAAATGATAAATATGTATCCTAAATATTTTAAAAGAAAAGTGAGAATGATATTAACATCTCTTGAAATGTTTAGATTTTCCTTCTAGTATGTCCCTTTGTTTGAGGATGATAAGTAGTTATCAAATTAATCTCATCATCATGACACTCATTAAGAATATTTTAAATATAGGATGTAAAATGAGGATCTCATTAAAAAAATAAATAGTGGTGCACCCAGATGTCTTACAACATTAATAATGTAGTGTCTTGCTAGGAACTCAAGAGGAACATCTTATGTTGTTGAATGAAAATGTTCTGATTTTCTAAAAATATAAAAAATTACCCTTATCGCATCTTTCAGTCTAGGATTCCTTGGTAGTCCTATGTTACATTATATTTTGATATTATATCACTTTTACATTGAAATATTTAGGGGATTTTTGACTAGTATTTGATTATATTTATCTACCTTCGATTGGTTGGTATCAAATAATCTTTACACATAGTTTCTAATTTCATGCTTTTTATTGTCAAACAATAGATGTTACTCCTGATCAATTTATATCTTGATACTACCATGGTGTATATATATATTTGAGTTAGGAACATCATGAAATAATCATTTTTTATATCAGATATTGATGGAACACATATTCCATTTCCTAATTTCAAAATTCCATCATCATATAAAATGTATTTGAATCATCCGTCCTTATCGTCATTAATTTTTGTTTGAAAATTATTATCATCATATTGAGTACCTTTTATCCTTTATAATACAAATTGTTTCATATTAATATCAAAAGTGTGTGATGTTTCAGCTTCATTAATAGTTTACATATCCATCTATACTAAATCCAAAAAAATGGATCTTTATCAATTTTTATCATTATCATAACACCATAATCATTCATAATCAATGCATCAACTACCTGAATATCATTTCAGGGGTGGTTTTTTATTGAGAAATCATAATCATTGAGTAACCCAAGCCATCACCTTTTAAAAATGTTATGTTATTTCTACATAATGTTTTATTATAAAATATTCTGATATATATATATATATCTCTCTTAAATTTACTCAAAGATATAGTGACTCCATATCATCAAGGAAAAGATTAAGTCAACTATATCAAGATCATAATTTAAATAATATTTTTATTATTCTTAATCTTCTTTGATATAAATGAAATAACATTATAATTTTACATAAGGACACAACCCATTATTTTCATCAATGCTTCACATTATATAAAAAACCCTTCATTTCCTAATGGTAGATTCAAAACCGAAGCCTAGAGTAACCATCTATTCATTTAATAAAAACAATAATCACAAAGAAATTTCCATATGAAGGCAACCCATTTACATGTGATCTTGGATAACATGTTAGAAAATCAGGTGAATTATGAATAAAATCCCTATAGTAACCTTATAATCTATGAAAACTAAGTAGCTCAGTTATTTTTCATTGTATGGGCCATTCATGGATTTTATATATCTTCACATAATCAAATTATATTCCACCCAAAGAGATAATATTTCAAGTAAAATAAATTTCCAAATTCTAAAATTAAATATTTCTAAATTTACTATATAACAATTTACTATTTAGGGTCGTTACAATTATCATCAATTAGTTCATGTGCAACTCATTGTTTTATGAATATATCATAATATCATTAATTAATAACAAAAACATTCATCACGATATTTCCTGAATATAATGTTAATCAGATCCATAAAATCTAATGGTTCATTAGTCAATTAAAATGGAATTACTATAAAATCACAATTTTTATACAGTATATATAATGATATCTTCTTAATGACTTCAATATTTACTCCCATGTGATGATATCTAGAAATAATTTTATTCTTCAAATAAATATTAAGTTCCATCAAGTTGGTCACATTAATTATCTGTGTGATGTAGTGGATACTTGATAATTATCGTAATTTCATTGATTTATCTATAATAAATGAAAAGCCTCATTTACACATTATTCTTCATAACATAGAAAATAAGGGATCATAATTGAATAGAACTAGGTTCAATAGAAAAATTATAAGTCAACTCCTTAAGATATTTCTTCTGATATATTAATTCTATAGTGAACATTATATTGGGAGCCATTAATATAAGTTTTCATAAGAGATTAAATAAATGTAAAACTCAACTTCACACTATATAGTGTTCCCACATAATTCCTCATAAAATTAATCAATGTATTCCTATAAAATATGAATATCTATACATTGAAATTTAACTTCATCATCCCAAGATGTTCTTTTATCTTACTTTTTAAAATATTCATTTATTAGAGCTAATTGAGATGATCTAGAAAAGAGAAATAAGACGAAATTTCTTCTCTAAAGATAAGTTATTCTATATATCCAAAAAATTAATTTCCTTATTGTTTCCATAAATGATGTCATTATATTTTAAATTCTATTTTATACATAGAATTATATTAAAGTAAACATTTTGTTTGATTATAAGATAAGAAAATAATGTATGTTTATATTTCACAATGGGTAATTCCCAACACATAATTGTTGTAATGAGACCCCCCTTATGAGTATTGGATAAAAATACATAATTAAATCTAAATTACAATTTCTATTTCTCATGGAAAATTGAGTTAATATAATTTAGCACAATGATCCAGAATAAAATAAACCACTATATTAATTATAATATATTATAAATGTACGTACTACCACATCATTTTGTACTTCAACATGAGTTTTAGTGATCACATAAACCTTTAAATACCCCCTTGTACCCTTCTATGGCAGATTCCCATTAGTCACGTGATATTGATTTGAATAAATCCTCATTTATTTGGTGTTAATGTATAGAATATTATTAGATTCAATAAAATTTCACTCATTATAAAAATATACCATTTATCCAACCCTAAAAACCAGTTCGTATTTCCTTCAGACAATTTCCCTGATGTTTCCTCCTTCAATTATCACAAAATTAAAAATTATACAATCCCTTGTTCCACATTGGTTCCTTAACATTCTCATAGTTCTTAACCAAACACTACTTATATTCATTTCCTATTAATATATTAGATCTAGAAAATTCCTTATATATTTTTATGGAACAAATTATTATTTCATCAAATTATGAACTTTTTGAGAATCTAGTGACCTTTAGAGACTTATCTAAAGACCATTAACGAAATGACCTATCTTGCATTCTAAATCCCAATTGAAGTATATCATTTCATGGGACATGATCCATTTATCATCAACCACTGGATTAGTAGTCCCACCAAAATATGGGCTCTTCTACCTCATGAAACGATCTAGTATAAGTAAAGTTTAGTTATTATTCATAACTATAGTTTTTTTTCATAATATTGTAATGATATTATAATCTCCAACACAAACAATGTTGAATTTCATAGTGGGGAAATTCCTATATTTTTTGCAGAAATTGATTCCCTTCATTACATTATGCACCATCATTAAATAATGTTAGAAAATGAGATATGACATAACAATCATGAGTATTGATCCACAAAATAAAAATTACTATTATGGTAAAATATTTTTTTAACAAAATAAGTAATTATTATAGTTATCAAATTGGTAATGATTATTTTATGTTCTAGTTGTCGTTATTTTTATTAATCTTTTTTTGATACAATCTATAATGATGATGACCCCTGTTTCCTATAGCTATAGGGTTATATTTTATAATTGAAAAGATGAAATATTAAAATCTGAATTGTTTGATCATTTTAGTTCTCTTTATGAACTAAATAAATACATGGAACCCTTATTAAATTTATAATAAAAATATAAAAAATAACAAATTAATATCATCCATTCCAAGATCTCATTCAATAATTTCATCATTATAACCTTGGGAAAAGAGATGAAATAAAAGGATGATCTCAAATGATCTGGAAGGGAAATATCCAAAAAAATCATAAAAAAATAAATAAACCATTATAAATATTTCATTTTATACGAAACAGAAATACATGCTTTTAAATCAATAACCTTTAAACTATGAGAGGATAAATAGAAATTATTATGATAATGTAAATGAGAAGAAATAATTAATTTTATCAATAAATTAATCAGTATATCAATCAAGGGATATGATCCTAGTTGAAATCACATGGATAATAATGAATAAAATTTTAAGGAATGAAATGATTAATTATTTAGATTCCATGATCATAGGAATCTGGGTACCTCCACTATCATGGTGGTTCAAAATAAGATTTAATCATAATGCGTTAAACCCATTTAATTTAGAAAAAAATTTCATCTCATGAGACTACTGATGCATCAATGAGCTATCATTAAAAGGGACCACCCATGACTAAATGTTTATATAATTACTCAAAAATCTAAATGATTGATGTAATTTGTGAATCAATATTCCCTATCAACAAATATCTAGATTTATTTAATGATATATATTTAACAACATTTCCATAGTTATTCGAATTACATTATATGAAAACACCATATGAAAAATGGGTATATCGATTATGAAATAATCATATCCATGAATCAGTAAATATTGATAATTAAAGAAATATTCAATAACTAATGATCCTATATGAAAGGGAAATTATATACACCACATATAAGGAATTATTTGCATTAAAATATGCATCAATGTCGTAAAATTGACATGAAGACCTTTACAATGATCATATAATTAATAAAATGAATAGATTGATTTTATTCACTATTAATATACATAAAAAAATTGTAAATACAATAAATGATAAAAAATATTCATTTTACACATAACATTATCAATACATAATCAGTTTATTAAATGATTAACCAAATGAATGATAATTGAGTTATGAAATATTTTACCATGTTATCATTAGTCAAACCATATTCCCTATATAATTCATGATAATAAAATTAAATCATGCATAAAATGAGGATATATTGATTCATGATATGATATATCAATGGTATGTATATACACAGAAAACAAGAAAATGTTGTTGAATAAGGAGTATAAATCACTAATGTATAATTCAGATGAGAAACCTTACCACTCATTAATCAGTTGAATTATTTTCCCCACAAATGTAAAATTTACAAATATACCATTTAATACTATGAATATATGTAACTTAATTATATTATATATCAAATATCTATATACATACACAATACAAAAGAAATTAGAGCTGAATATGGTATATATCAACCATATGTAAAAATGTGACATAAGAAAAATTACCATTTTATAATTTTATTTCCCAATAAAATAAATAAATATAAAATAAATAATTGAATAAAATGAAAAAAATAAGATTCATTACATTATATATCTATGGGAAGTATATACACCAAAATAAATAAATTATTGGTGAATAAGAAATATTTCTCACATAAATTATGTGAGAGGGGAAACCTCTTACATTATCTACGAAATAATTCATAAAATGTACATAATTTCATGGATTATAAAATTACATTAATCAATTAGATTATCCATAACATCATTGATATATTAAATAATTTCATTTAAGGCCATTTTGATGAGTTAAAATGCTATAATTTTTTATTTTATATTTTTATGTTTTAAGGTTTAATGATCATTATGATTATATATATATATATATGGATGTTTGATTGATATTGGAATAACTATCCCAACGTGAAATTAAATTTTATTTATTCAATTAAAAAAAATTATAAGGTCTATTATATATAATTTTATTTACATGAAGATGATTCACGAGATAAAATGTTAATGAAATAGTATTAGTTTATTTTCTTGGTTTTTATAACCATTAAAAAATATTGTAATTTTATTTCATATTATATTTATACACTACTTCCATATCATAAAATAAGATCAAATCCAAAAATATAATAATTTTTAACCATATAAATTATTTTATCACCATCCTTGACGGTGGTAATGAAAATACTAAAATCTCTTTCTTTGAAGGTGGTGAATCGACACCTCTTAGAATATGATTACATTTTATGTTTTTTGTGAGAGGATACGGTATTTTATTTGAATATTCCACTAACACAACAAAATTATTTTATATATAACATAATGGAGTCAAGATTCCACTTAGGATAGGGGATGTGAGGAGTGCATAGGAATAGCAATGAAATCAAAAGAGAAATAAAAATGTTTTTACCTCTTCAATATCTTCCCCAAGTGAAAAAACATAAGATACTTGGATTTGGACTATTGTAAAGTCGAATAAGTAATTTAAATGGTGAGGTGTATTGGTAATAACATTAAGAATAATTTATAAAATATTTTTGTATTAAATGGTTTGAGTAGAATGAATGGTATTTATAGTGGGGGAGAGGGGTGTTTCTTATTATTTTATTCATTTGTTCATTATATTTTATAATGAAAATCAATAGTATAAGGTGTCGGACTTAAAAATTACATAATCTAAAATTATGTTTATAATTCATATTAAGGATTTTTTCAGGATTAGATCTTTATAGAATTATATCCTAATATATAAATAACAATTTAAATATTACATGTAGACATTTATACTCAGTATCCATTTTTTATAAAATAAAAACTCTTAAAAAGAGTAATGTAAAATTAAATATGTTAGACATCCAGAATATCACCTGATCCCATCCTTGATCCTATTCATCTTTATGTCCTACGGAAAATATTTAATGAAAAACATCGGATTAGAATAAAATGATCTGTAAGGGATATACAAAGAATGAAAAACTGTTAGTTATTCAAAACAACAAGTAAACCATGAATACAATATAAAAAGTAATAATTTTCACCTTTATAAAGTAGTAAATACTCTTCAAAGAATAAAAAATCATCGCATACCCTTTTTATATCCAAATGATTACCATAAAACACATAGAAAGATCATATAACATAGAAAGGTTACTTGGGATATAACCATACTTAAATAGAATAACCATACGGTCAACATCCACACAAAAATGTAAATGGAATAACCATGTAGCCAACTTCCATTCCCAATAAATTGGAGTTTATAACGTAAGAACCTATAATGGTTTATCAGAGAACCACATGTCAATTGGTTTATTAGGTAAGCTCCCGTCAAATTTCCATGTATAGTTATATAATCATAACACATAAAATCATGAAATTATAAAAATATCACTAATAAAATATCATTCAAATCAAAAGAAATAATTTCAAGATATCAAAAAATATAATTCCATTTAGAGAACCATTTTCAATACCAAAAAACCCAAAAAACACAATTAGTGATTTATTTTCCTTTAAAAAACATTAATCCTATAGATAAATCCAACTAACGATTACTGTAGTAGAGAGGTCATTATCGTTGTAAATGTTAAAAATAATCCATTTTTTTAGTAAAATTATTCATTGAATAAATATTAAAATTAAATGAAAATACATGTCAAATGATTTTATACACTATATAATGTAATGTCATGTATAAATCAAAATATGCCTCAATGAAAGGTGATTAAGATGACGTCCTTTATCTTGTGGCCGATCATACTCATTCGTTATTTAACCTCCGGAAAAATTAAATAATGATAATTTATACATTCTATAGTACCGTTTTTAAATTTATTATTATTTTTATATAACATATTATCCCATTGTAAACATTACATAATCATTTACGTTAATAACAGTTTTTTGTACATATTTTTTATTTGAGTAAAAAGTAAACATCTTATATTTACATGTTGTACATGTTGTCAAAATTACTGTATCTCTAGATAGATATTAATGATTTAGATATCATATATATCTTAAATAACAAGTATATATATGTATTTATAACAGTACATAACATTTGGAGATAAGAAATGAAATGCACATACATGGAGACGGTAAGACGTACGTACACAAGAAAGATACTTTCATTTCATTTTAAAATTTTAATGGAATGAAAACATAATGATACATAATTATAATATAATTTAAGTATAATATGATAAATAATTTCCTTAATTTAACTCTTTATAAGTTCCACGTATGGAATGAAAGAGTCATATCACTTAGAGGGGGCGGTAGTCCACACATCCTGAAATGAAATTATCGCATTTACACATTATAGAAACAATAAATTTATTCTATAAATCAATAATAAATAGTCCTAAAGACTACATAAAAATATTATATATAATTTATAAGCATTGTTCCATTTTAATGGTCGCCATAAGAGGCGGTAGGAGATAATTGAAAAATAATCATTTTGTGGGGCAACAGTTCGCTATCCAAAGAAATAGTATGTTTGTATCCATTTGAAGAAGGTGGGTAGATTTTTAGTTCTAATAATATTCATAAAAACATTCTAGTATACCTAAAATACTAGTTTGGTTTCAAAATAATGAAATAATTTAAATTTAGGGGGATGGAGAAGGAAAATAAAAGAAGAGAACTTCAGAGAAGACCTTAAATTAAAATCAGTTAAGTCCATTTAGTTTGAACAAAAAGGATTTCATAAATTCCATTATATCTAGAGGAAGGATTCTAGGAGGGAGAATGGGATGTAGGGATCTAAATTGAGCATATTTTGGACAATCTATGGGGATTGAGAGATGTGAGTAATGTGTTATAAGTGGTGTCCTTTTATAAGAGGGATTAGGGGATTTTTAGAAATATTTGAATTTATTATTTTCTTATTAAATTATTTAAGGTTTCAAAAAGTCCAAAACATATTTAATTAAAATATAAGGGAATATATGTTGAAATAAAATCATCCAATAAGAATCAGTTAGGATTTGGATATTTTTTAATCCATCTCTTTTTTATTTAACCCCATTTTAACTTATTTGACCTTCACCATGTCCTCTTATATTTTCATACAATATGGTTAAAATATTTAAAATAAAATTCCAAATGACACAAAATGGATCATTAATGAACATTTTAACATCATATCTGTCATTTTTCATAATATTATATTTTTAGGACTATATTATCATTTAATAAATTATTGATAGATTTAAAAACACTTTTATATCAATTTTAATACTATTCATATCATGACTGCTTAAAAATCCAATACCACTTGATTCTTCAAATAAACATCATTAATTCAAATATACAAATTCATAACCATCCCTATTATTCTTGGACGGCATAAAAAGTTTTAAAATAATTTTATATATCATTATTAAACTCATTTATTTAAAACATTCATTAATGAGGTAATTATTACATCAGTAATTGAAAATTTCTTTTTTTATTATCAAAACACTTTTGAGGAAGATGCGAGAAAAAAAAATCAGACTGAGCAATCTCAAAACAATAAAAACAGATAATTAAAACCCATTTCAAACAAACCGATGTGCTCCAACCCATCAATTGATTCATGATAGCATGTCTTCACCAATATAGGACCCTTTGGCAAGCAGTCCCGTGAAATGTGCACATGCATTGAAACGATGGCTTAGCCATACCCTCTCAGTCATCCCAATCCAAAAGGCCTCCATTGGTGAAGAATTCACGCTGTGATTTTCATTTAGCACATGTCCATGCAAAGAGCTAGAAATAAGCACAAAAAATACAAAGAAAGACAACCAGTAGGGAAAACCCAGAGGGTATCAAATTTCTCACAAATAATCCTCTCAAAGCAACTGGCCAAAACCACCAACATGACCAGACTCATTAAGGAGAAATTTAGTATTACTCTAATCCCTCTCCTAATGAAGTTTCCACTATAGAGATAAAACATGTAAGTCAACAACCACCCACATCCTCTTCTCAAACTTAGAACAAATTTGATCCCACGTCTGAATGTACTCCTCAATGCTGATTTACCAATTGTTAAAACACCATACCAGAAGTGTTTCTTGTCTATCCATCCATGAAAATTGTTCCTCGTTATGTGAAACATCTAGAGACCTCCCCATCATCCTAGATACCTCTTCCTCTGTTGCATTGAGCATCAAGACCTACTCCTTCACTATTTCATTAGAACATAAATGGATAACCAATTCTTCATCACCATGTTCCCCTTGCATAAGAATGTGTCTTGACTCCTTTTTCCCTCTTCATTTACATTATTCATTTAATAGAGTGCGTCTCTAAATGAAGAGGTAATTAAATGTTTTCCTTCTTCACCTTCCACTTTTTGAAACCCCTACAACTCCTTGTACTAGAATCCTCATATGTAGGTTGACCATGTTCACTCCCTTTGAAAGCCTTCACTTCGGTCCTGACTCCCTCACATAGGGTAAAGGATTCATTATTCATATCATCCTCTAGAAGGCCATCAAACCTATTGCACAATGATACTAAGGTAGGAATCAGGTCTGGACTCTATCCAAATTCACTAACTGAAATTACATTCCAGTCATATCACCACTCCCACCAAAAGGTGTAATCTCCAAACCCTAACCAACTTCCCCATACAGTAACATACGACCTATAGTATCGTCATGAATAGGTTGTCAGAAGCCACACCCCATGAACTTAGGTTGCTTGAACAAATCCTCTAAAACTACACCATGTATAGAAAAAACTGTTTGCACCATAGGATACTCCTCATTGATTTTAGAATAAGATTCATCTGTAGGTCTAGACTGACCATGTCTATCAACTATTTACACTATGACTGGTCTTTACACACCATTGAAAACTCCAATCAATCTGGTAAAAAAATCTTGGACATTCAGATCATGATGCAAAGAGAGTGGGTACTCCTACCTCACCATATTGGCAACACCAGAATTCAAATGACCCGAGAAAAAATGATTGTACGTCATCACCCTTATCATCAGGGACATGAAAAGTGTAGTGAAATTTTATTATATCACAAAATGATCCTTTCCCTTCTAAAAATTGTTTGGTTTCCTCTGAATTAGAGGCACTATGCTTTGTAGTGATCTCGAGATCATTCACTAATCCCTCATTCCACAACATAATTTACTTTAAATGTAAATTCTAACTTTCTTCTTATATCTCCTCAAACCATGTTTGTAATGTTTTACCCCTATCCCATCTCCTCAATGTTTCCTTCATCTAATCTGAGGCTCCCGACACTAAGGGTTCAACACCCAGCCTTTCCAAAGGCAAGAACTACACAGTGCCAGATGCTTCCTTACTCTCCAGCTCTGCAATATTCCCCTGGCGACCACCCCATCCACATGTGTGGCACACATTACCAAGACACCATCAAGAAGAGTAGAAATCCACCCACTTCTCATAGACAACTAGTTGTTTACTCTAGATCTGCTCAGTATCTTCTATCAACACATATTCAACTATTTCACTCGACCCATCGATCTCCACAGACATTCGTGGATTTATCCAAAGACAAATAGTGGTGGTACTTGAATCAACACAAAGAGAAAACCCCACCACATTCACTAACATGCTCATAATAGCAGGATTCTGAAGTGGAAGAGGCATATAACGATGACCTACCCAAATCAAAAATATAGGAGAGTTTCAATTTAGATAGAAATCATAGATCCACCTAGACACATGAAAACAATAGTCACTGCACTTCCTAGGAGCACATGAAAAATCATGAACATGGTCCTCCATTGAAGAACATCTCACCATTATGTTATTCTTATCTTATAGGCCGAAAACAGCCTGATAATAAATCCATACAAAATTGAATATAAACCCGTCAATGTCTGCTAACGAAGGTCAATTTCTCCTAAAATTTTCAACAAGAGATATATTAAGGAAGCTCTCCAGCTCTGTAAACTCCAATTCTGATAATGGAATCACTGGCATGCCATATCGAAAACCAGGGACCCTCGGATCCAATAAAATCGAGGGGAAGCTCAAAATAGAACCAGGTTTGGTGAAAAGGTTTGAAGAAGCATCGCTGAACATTACGTGGATTCCATGTATCATCCCCCCTCATTCCAATTAGAAGAAAAGGGGGGAGAGTCACTGACCCCATTACGGTTTCACGATCAGCGCTGACCCCTTTGGTATATCATGGTAGTAATTACACTATAATCATTACATCACAATTGTGTCATCAATGTTTTTATTTATCTGTTGTCTAAAAATTATAAATAAAATACCATGATATAGGAAATATTTCTATAATTATAATTAGTATTTATAGTATAATAGATCAATTTTAAAACCCCACATTAAATTTTTTTATCAGAAAAATACATATTTATGATATTTTTATTTTTAGTTTTAATAAAAAGTTATTAATGTAATTATCTTACCCATTTGGATTCCAAAGGAAAAATGTTCTACCCAATGACTATATTGGTTAGCCATTACTCATCCAATAATGTTAGGACAAGTGTTAATGAAATTTTATATTATTAAAATCTAATTTTTATCTTAAATTACCCTATTTAATTTCAGAAACATTATATAAAATTCAATTTATAAATGTGGTAAAATTTCATTTAAATTAAAATGATGGTTTTTAACTACTATGTAATTGTTTTCATTATTCATAATGAATTTAAGGTTTTCATAAAAATACCAAAAAATCATCATATGATATATTTTATATTCTGAATTAAAAATTTATTTCTATTTCAAAATTTTCAAAATATAGAAGTTTCATTAGTTATTTAATAATTAATTTATGTTGTCAAAATCAAAACTAAATTTTTTTAGGAAATAATAATTATCAAATCACTGAGACTTATTTATGTCCAATTTCAAAGTGAAATTAGTTCAATGACCAACAATGGAATAAATGGTAAAAATATAATCCAATTACAACTTAAAATCAATTAAAAAATAATATATCTCCACAAATAATTTATATTAAAAGAAATTTTTTAATTGATATTTTTCATTTTCAATTATTAATTAAAAAATGAATTTTGACGGAAAAATACAAATAAATTACAAAAAGTAAAAGATGATGTCCGGATTCTAAATGAGAATTTAATGTTGTCAAATAGAAAATATAAAAGGGGAAAATACTAGATTTAAAAATTGTTCTCTATTAAAAGGTGCTAAAAATGACCATTGAAATAATATTATAGTATTTTATACTTAAAATTGGAATCATTATAATTTTAATCCTTTATATTTAATTGGATAAATGGAAAAAAAATTAATAAACATGCTTATTCATATTTTATTTTGTTATGTTCATTACCGCCAATACAAATTCTAGTCATAAACAATCCTGTAAAATAATAACATCATTATATTATTTTTTAGTATAACACATTATTGTCTTCAATGTATGATTTTTGGGAAATATGTTGTTTCATGTTGATTACACTATCTAACATAGGTTCTTCATTTATGAAACATTAATGATTAATTCAAAAATATTAATAAATTTGAAAATTCCATATTCTTTATTTACATGGGATGTTACATCCTTACACCTTTTGGAAATTGCATCTTTTCAATTTTATTTACTTATATAATAAGTGGTGGTATTTACCATCATATCATTTTCATATTTTCATGTTTCCACTTCAACTATATTGTCTTTCCAAAAAACCATTACATGATGAATTAACTTATTTCACAACACATGCTCTCTTTTGTCAAAAATATGGTGTGGTTGTTCCACATAATAATTATTTTCTCCCATATAAACTACCTCTAGACTAAAAACAAGATATGGGTCTAGAATATAATTTTTTAACATTGAAACATAAAAAACATTTTGTACTTGGGATAAACATAGAGGAAAAGCCACTCTGTTGGAAACAGATCCATCTTCTTCCTGGATTTCATAGGATCTAATGAACCTCAGAATGAACATCCTCATCTTTCCACAATAAATCACACTTTTACATTAAGAATCATTGATAAAGACTTGGTCACCTACCTCAAAAGAAATATCCTTATTGTGGTAATCTACGTAACCTTTTTTTCCAGAAATGAGTTATTCTTATGTGCCTCTGAATCAACTAAACGGTCTCTACCACCTATTCAACCAATTCAGGTACTGTCATCTTCGTTTCACATAGTTCATCGCAAAAATAATGAGTTTGACATCACTTTCCATATAATACAAACAGATCCATCTATATGCTAGAATTAAAATTGTTATTATAATAATATTCAACAAAAGAATTTTTTGTCCCAACCATCTTGGTAATCAAATCAAGAAGAACATATAATATCTTAAAATGTCAAAAAATTTCATCATGACATCCCATCTGATTGTGGTTGGATTGTTTTACTAAAACTTAATTTATTACCAAATGACTTTTAAAGGAAATCCCAAATGTTAAAAGTATAGTTGGGATCATGATAAATACAATGGAGAGGGGAACTCCATTAAACCTTATTATCTAATTAACATACAAAGGAGAATGTTGATCTAGAGACATTATATCTAAAATTGGGTGAAAATGAGAATATTTAGTCAATTTATCAACAATAACCCAGATTGCATTGTTACATCGATATGTATTTGGTAATCCCACAACAAAGTCCATGAATATATTTTTCTCATATTAATTATAAAACTAGTAACGAATAGAGCATACCTTTAGGTAAATGCTTCATTATTTTTTCCAATTGACAATTCAAACACCTGAAAATAATGTCAACAATATCCCTTTTCATTAAATCCCACAAGTAATTCTCCCAAATATCTCTGTAAATTTTAGTATTTCTAGGATGAACTGAAAACAAATAATTATGAGCATCATATAACAAATAATTCATTAATAGTACATCAGAAAGAACACATAATATCTTCCAAAATCACAAAAATACAATATCAATCTTTATTAAGCTAAGCTAACTTAACCTTTTGAACCATATCATTTTTTTTGTAATTCTGTTTCTTCTTTTTGTGCTTGCATAATTCTATATTCTAGGGAAAATTTATAGACACATGAAAAAATATAGAGTAATTTATTACACCAAAAAATTCTATTCCAATGTTAATCAAATCAAAAACCAAAGGATCTTGTAATAAACGTTGCTTGGTTAATATGGAAATACTCTTTCGACTCAAAGAATTAGCCACATTATTTTCTTGTCTAAGATAATAATGATATGTGAAATCATAATAATTGATTAATTCTAGTAATATACTATATCTCATGGTCAATACTTTCAAATTTAATATATACTTCAAATTTTTTTGATCAGTATATATTTCACTTTTTACTCCATACAGATGATGGATCGATTTTTTTAAAGAAAAACAACATCAGCTATTTCCAAATCATGTGTAGAGTAAATTAACTCCTATGGATTTAACTGGTGTGAAGAATATGTAATTAATTTCTCATTCTGTATTAGAACACATCTATGTACATTCATTGATGCATCATTATTGAAAAAAATTTCACCATTTCTGGATGGTAATTCCTATATTGGAGCCTTACCCAATCATTTTTTCAATTCTTGAAAAAAATCATCACATACTTTTGTCCAAATGAACATAACACCTTTTTGAGTTAACGCAGTCATTGTGATGGAAAACATATAAAAACATTCATAAACCATTCAATAATATCCTAAAACCCCATGAAAATTACGAATCTATATGATATTGGTAGTTCTTGGCCATTTTCAAAATCTTTTTTTGGCAAGATCATTAGTTATGCCATTTTTTTAAACAATGTGACCAAGGAAAAAATGTTTTGTAACCAAAACTCACAAATTATGAATTTCCCTTAGAGTTTATTTTCTTTTAATGATTTAATGAAAACCCACCAATGAATTTCGTTTTTCTATTTAATTTTCAAATAATCCAAAATATCATCTATGTACCAATCCTCAAACTTATCCATGAACACACAGAAAATTTTATTCATAAGATCGATGAATACAGTAGGTTCATTAATTAACCCAAAAGGAAAAACTACAAATTCCAAAAGGTTATATCTAGTAAGAAACACAGTCTTTGGAATTTCATCTTCAATTAAATTCAAAATATGGTACCTCAACCTCAATTTAATCTTCAAAAAATACTGAGCTCCATGCAACTGATCAAACAAATCATCTATATGAAGAAAATCATACTTTTTCCTAATAATGATCTTACTCAATGATCAATCAATGAAAATTCTCAATGATCCATGTTTATATTTAACAAAAAAATGGATCACCACATGGTGATGTGCTAGGTACAATGAAACCATTATCAAATAATTCATTCAATTTCTTCCTTAACTCAAAATGTTCAATTTGATCGATTCAATAAGTGTGTTTCAAAATTATCTTAGCATCCGAAACTAAGTCAACAATAAATTCAACATCGTGATTTAGTATTATACCAAGATACTCATCAAGAAAAATATCATGATATTTATTCACTACTAGGATGTCATAAGACTGAATAGTTTCTTTGTTTACAACTATCTTTTAAAATTAATATTCATTTCCATATGTTAATAGGTTCTCAAATTCCTGATATGTTTTCGAAACGAATAGATAATTCTTGTAAAAAAACTGATATTATTTCTGAAAATAAAAAACACAATCTCTACATTCAATCTTATAATGACATGGGGAAAGACAATCCATGCAAAAAAATGACACTCCAAGCTTACAAGTTATGTTTCACATTGAATAATGCAATAGCTTGCATTTAACGCAACATCGAGTTTCTAACACATCACGACAAATAAAACTATCCATTATAAATAATAATACCCACATTTTAAAATTTTATATATTTTATTTTTGAAAATGGACTACATTTTTGAATTCAGAATATCGATATTAGCATAGGGTGAATTTTTTGTATTTTTCTAAAAACATAAAATTTTTGATGAATTGTAAAAATCACTCATTATTGTTTAAAATAGATTTTTTTTAAATAATTAATTATTTCATTTAAATTAATTTTTTGTAAAAATAAACACATAATACCTATATATATTCAATGAAATTCATTGGAGTCATTTTCTTTAAATATAGAAGATATGTAAAATTTTATTAAACTTTTCACCGTCTTTTACCCACCTCCTAGAAAATTTTGAAATTCCCATAAATATTAATTTTAACACTTATATGAGTTGAATTCCAAAACTATGAGAGAGATTGTTGATATGAGAATGAAAAATGTGGTTCAATAAGATTAAAATAATTTTTGGTGAATATAATCTTTTTAGTTGTATTTACCACAGTTAAAAGTAAATATGATAATTAAGGTTAAAAATGATATTATTATTACCCAAACACATGTCCTAATTCTATTGTATAAGATTAATTAGACCAAAAATAGCATTAGTAATAAAATAAGATCTTATATGTCTAATTGGATTAGATTAGGACCTTTATTATTATTTAATTTAAAGAGTTAAAAGTGTTAAATACAATGTTTAACAACAAAACCATTTATAATATAGGGTTATACATAAAATAAAGTAGACTATAAATATATATTAGAATATAAGAATATTCCCTACATAATGAAATTTTATTTATATTATTTATATTTTAAATAATTTAATTTATTTATGATGCAATGATGATGCAATAATTACCTTAATAAAGAGAAATTAAAATAATTAATGTAATTAGTATCCAAAGAATTGTAATTTAAATTGTTTGATATATTCCACTATTATTAAAGATTAATATTACATTTTTTTTATTGAACACATGAATTTATTTCTGTAAAATCAAGTATTTATAACTTTAACAAATATCAATTATTAAATAATGTCAAAATTGACTTAAATTTGATTTTAAAAAAAAATACAATATTATTAGTTGATATAATAATCCTAAATATATATGGTTCAGCCAAAAAACGTATATAATTATATTCAAATCATTAAATAGAAACTTGGTGATCTCTAGGATGTTTATAGTATGATTATTAACCATATAATATAAAAATACAAAGGGACATGGTAAATGTCAAAATATTTAACTAAGAGCTAAATATAAAAGAAAAGGTTAATAATGACCCAAACCTATCTAAAACGTATGGGTTGAGTGTATTTAGACCCATACCAACCTTATACATTAAATATTTAATTTATTAGACATTATAAACCCAAAATTATATAATTATAATATAATATTTCAATATCTTCCTAAGGTTCCCCTCACCCCTCTTTTAAAAGGGAACTTCCCCTTACCTAAAATTCTCCCCTTCAAAGACATTTTTCTCTGCCAAACCATGCCAATGTATCCTACCAAAAATCCTAATATATTCTATAGGCCAAAATTTAGTTATAATTCAATCCTATAGAGCCCTTTTGATCAAATAAAAAGGAAGAACCCAAAGAAGAGGTAAATATTTCATCCCCATTTCAAGTTCTTTTCTTCTTCCACGTACTCTTTTTTTTTACTTTGTATGATAATTTCTTCAATATATTCTATATACTATGATGTTATTATAAACATTATACATCCATATTCATTATTATACCCACCATATAAATGAAAAAGTCACCATTTGTGCATATGTACGACTTACCATCACCACGTCGAGATGTAGTTGTTATTCAATACATTATTTTTGTATGGGTATAATAATGATGTATAATTGGGTTAAATAATAAATATAACATGTTAATTACTCATTATAGGTGATATAAAATCTATTTACATACTATTTTAATATCAAATGAATGATATTGTCGCTCGTGCATACGTACGTATTATCGTCTCCATGAACGCGATGATATTCATTCCCATTCCTAACCATTCAAGACTAATTTTCACATGATGATTAAAAATAATGTATATTGAGTTTATATCATTCTAGATGTGAATAAGATAAATCCAATCCATGACAAAAATATCTTACATAACCAATAATATAAAATAAAACTAATCATTGGACACCTGAAACGATGATAATACTAAAATATTATTAACAGAGAATTATTAGAAGATCATATATGATATCATAATTATGTATATTTTTCATTTATAATTTAATAAAAATTATATATCAATTTTACATGTGGTTAACGTACCCTCAACTATGGAAACGTACAAGTTATGGGTATATATCAAAATCTCTTTATTATCCGAGGTTGTTTTTTACATATGTATCTTGTGGGACATCACTATCATCCACATCCATGTTTCTTAAATATGTAATCCAAGACTATGGGTTGAAGTAATTTATTCCATTGTTATAATTTTCATCAAATCAGTTTAAATGAATGTTTTCGTTGTTTTCCAAACAATGTACCTTAAGACCATTTCGAAAAAATTAAGGTAAGAATGTTATTTTAACTTATACGTGGGGTGCAGTTATTTTCCGCCATTATAACATCGCCTAAGAATACCGTACAAGAATATATGAATATTTACAAAATATTTATTTCTTTTATAATTATGTAACATTAAATGATTTAAAAATGAGATATTTCTCTCAAATAGTCTTGATTTCATCTATGTCAACATCTTTTGATGGATTTTATACTTTTTTGAAGTCGATTCATTATGATACAAATATTCCATATTGTATTGAATTTTTTGTGATATGTTTGATTGTGGATGTTTTATTTGTATACCATTCATGGTTTATGGTTAATTTATTGACATTTAATATGCCAGTTTCAATACGAATTGTTATGTTATATTTCAACCTTTTCATATAATAAATATATTGGACATAGTGTGGGACAGGTGGAGCCTGCTATAGCTCTTCAATGCATCTGTATGTCTCATGAGAAAACTAGATGTGGAATTGAAAAATTCCTTTCCCAATTTGATATATGGTTTTGGCAGAGGCCTTGAATTTTTTTTTCATAATTTCCAGCATTATACATTCTCTCATTATGAAAATAATATTGATGGTTCATGTGGACATTCAATTAAGAGAATAACCATGATTATGTTTAATTATGGAATTATTTACTCAGTTCATATTCCTTCCATAAAAGTGTTCACATATATTATTTGTAATGGACTGTGAATTGAATAGATCAGTTGTGATCACTGAGAAGGGTGGGGTGAATCAGTGATAACTTTTTCTTTTTAATAATTGTTCCATTTGAATAATAAATTCAACCTCTGTGGCTTGTTAAGGCCAAGATCTACTCTTGTGGTGGTGAAGTGATAATGAAAGCACATAACACAGATATTTACAAGGTTCGGTACAAATACCTACTCCTTTCCGTGTTGGATACACTCCCCAACACGGATTCTTCACTATTCTAGAAGATGTTTACAAAGTAATTGGTTATACCCCCACAATTACAAGTTGGTTAAACCCCCCAACTTCACAGCATCTTCTTCTTTACCGCTCCACTACTCTTCTTCAAATTTGTTGTTCAATTCTTCAATTAGATTCAACAAACACCAGGGGAACTTGTCGGTCTTCATCACCAATAATTTTATTCAATATTCATGCATGTACATACATCCAATCCCTTCTTCTTACTTGTGCACCCACCATCACAACCAAAATGATTGGGTGTGGACTTGCTAGTTTGCACACACACACCTCAAAGTAGGTGGTATTCCTCGTTTGAACACACACACACACCTCAATGGGTGTGATCTTCCTTGATTGAACACACACACTCCGTGTGTGGTATTTTCTACATCTACACACACTTAAAAGGAGGGTGCGCAAGCATTCTCCTCTCTTCTATCGTGTAGGTACTTTACTCCTTCTTCATGTGTGCCTAAATACTACACAGTTTTTCTCAATTCCTCGGCCAAAATATTTACATGGCCGAGGAACACTTCTCCTTTATGCAAGGTTGGGGTGAGGAGTTCTTCAACCCTTCGCGAAAGTCTACAGAACACCTACTTCCACGTAGGTTTCGTGGGCAGAAGGCGCGCAGGTGCGCGGCTCGACCTCTTCCTATCGCGCAAATGGACGCGTTGGGTGTCACGAATCGTCCTCTTCCTGTCGCGTAAAGGGAGCGCACAGGGTGGCCCAACTCTGTCACTTCCTTCGCGCAAGGGAAGCACAATTATACTTCTCCAAAGATGCTCTGTTTTTTAAAACAGAAGCACTTGAATGTTCGGGAGGCAGCAACATTCTTCTCATTGGGCTCTACCTTTTATAGATGATTAGAGAATCTTGTTCTACATTTAAAATCTTCAAAATATGTCATGATGATCAAAGGATTGAATGCCCAATATATTCTCCCTGAAAATATTCAAAATATGCACTGTAAAACTCTGGACGATTTCCCTTCTTGAATGAGATGATTCTGTGTAGTATATTATCATCTGTGTGATGAGATTCACACGAGAATATCCTCATGTGCCCGAGGCCTATCAATGCATGACACACATGGACTCACAACATCATTTGTGTTGGCCAACTTCATGTTTCTACGATGATAGGTTGCATGCAAGTGAAACAGCATGCTAATGATTTTGTTCCTTCATTCAATCTCAATGCGCTTAATTTGATCCTCTATAGTGGTCGGGGGATCGATCAAGGTGGATCAACTTCATCTGCGGCGAGCAACGATGTCGGGTGGAGCTCAGGTGTTCTAAGGTTGAAGACAACCTCGGTTTGTCACCTTGGTCATTGGATCGTCATTTAATGATCTTGGACAGTTAGGATTATAACGTGGCATGGAGAGATTAGATGAGTGGCTGTGATTACACGCAGATCAGATGAACGACGCAGATCAGCTCCGCATCTTTAAAAACTCGTCCCACATCAAAACGTGCCGCAACATTCTCATAGTTTAACAAACAGCACCTCCCATTCTCAGCTCATATTACTCCTCTTCCCCTCTGGTGCCGCCCCATACTGATTCTCCTGTGGGCATGCTCTAGCACCCACTATGCTTCTCTCGGTACCCTCTTGGAATCCACGCTGTGCGGACTTGACCTCCGCGTGGCTCAGGATTACACACGGCCCAGCCTCTCTTACAGGTTGGCTCTGCCTAGGCCTCCTCAGGGGCGCGGTCGACCCCTAGTGGTCCCACATGTGCCTTGGGTTGAATCTTGGGTTGCTAGCTCGTCGGTAGGCCCCAATTTTTACATAAGATTCACTTGTATACTTGGTTAAACCAAATATGAACAAGTCTTTTTCATGCCATTTCATCCACGTAGTAGCTGTGGATGGTTCATCTTTTCACCTCATCCACTTAGATTTTGTGGATGGATCCCTTCTTCATTCCTCATCCACTTAGTAACAGTGGATGGAATTCTTTTATCTCCCCATGCATTGTGAATACAGTGCGTGGACTTCTAACAATGTAGTGACATTGTATCTTCTGGATACAAGTTCATTGACCTTAAGATCATCTCTACAATCTTCTGATTTGATGATGCTTCTTCAACCATCATTCTTCAAGCTTTATCACTCTTCAACCTTTACTTGATCACCTGGCACTCATTGATAGGTTATTGACAACAAATGCAATCACATGGGCACAGCAATCTTCCGCTTTGTATTTGGTTGTCAATACTCCTAAGAAAACTTTGAAAAAGGTCACAATGTGTATGATGATGATTTCTACCCCTTATTTGCCAACAAATTCAAAGGGATAAATGGGAAGTCATTCCCAAAATGCATAACTGCTAGACTCAGCAACCAATGCTCCCCCTCAAGGGATGCACTCTTCACCTTAAATTCCCTGCATGTTAGTACAAAATCATCTAAATTTAGGGAATAAGGAGGTACCTTTCTCTTCCTCAATTATGAAGAGAAGGATGAACATGAAGATTCAACCTTAGCTCAACAAATTTTTCTATAGGCATAGCTTTTGTGAAAATATATGCCACCTGATCATGAGTAGAAATGTAGTCGACATTGATGTCTCCACAGGTGACCCTTTCTTTGATGAAATGATATTTTACATCAATGTGCTAGGATCTGGAGTGTTTTATAGGATTCTTAGACAATCCAATTGAACTTTTATTATCACATAAGATCCTCAATGGGTTTTCAGCTTTAATTCTCAAATCTTCCAGTTGCACCTGCATCCATATCATTTGTGTACATGCATCTGTAGCTGCCACAAAATCTGCTTCGGTTGTGCTCAGTGTTACATATTTTATTTCTTGTTGCACTAACTAACAAATCCTTCTCCCAGAATGAAGGTTCCACCAGATGTGGATCTTCCATCAGTATAATCACTATCCCAATCAGCATCTGTGAATCCCAAAAACTTTATGTTTGTACTTTTTTTGTATAAGAGTCCATAGTTGAGGGTTCCTTTCACATATCTCAAGATTCTTTTAGCTTCTGATAAGTGAGATTCTTTTGGGTCACTTTGAAATCTATCACACAATGTCACTGCATATGTTATATCTAGTCTTGAACCCATGAGATAATGTAGACTGCCAATAATTCCCCTGAACTCTTTCTAATCAACATTATTGTCTTCTTTATCCATGAATTGCTTGGTTGCAACAGAAATGGGTGTTGATACTTCCTTTTCACTCTCCATTCCGAAACTTTTTACTTATTCCCTTGCATACTTTTCTTGGGAAAGAAATATGAAGTTTTTCCTTTGTTCCAACTGAAATCCTAGAAAATATGTCATTTGACCAAGCATGGACATTTCAAAGGATCTCTTCATCTGCTCAGCAAATTCTTCACATAGTCCTTCCATGTCACTAGAAAAAATAATATCATCCACATAGTTAATGACTATGAGAGTACCAGTGGACATTTATCTAACATAGAGATTTCTGTCAAATGTTCCTTTGAAAA
Organism: Viscum album; assembly: GCA_963277665.1. Classification (NCBI taxonomy): domain Eukaryota; kingdom Viridiplantae; phylum Streptophyta; class Magnoliopsida; order Santalales; family Viscaceae; genus Viscum; species Viscum album. The sequence goes on along the minus strand of OY728134.1, from coordinate 738,791,469 downwards.
ACAACATGCTCTTGAGACAACCATCCAATTTGGAATACAAGGCTCTAGGGGCCTGCTTCAATACATACAAATCTTTTCTCAATATGCATACCATACTACCATCTTTGTCCATCACGAATCAATCTGGTAGTTATATATACATTTATTCTTTAAGATCTCCATTTAGGAATGAAAAGTTCACATCCATCTGATATACCTTGTACTGCCTGTGTGCTGCAACTGCTAAAAATATTCTGATAGTTTCTGGTCTTGAAACTAGTTAAAAGGTATCTTCAAAGTCAATTCCATCCATTTGTGAATACCCTTTGCATACAAGTATGGCCTTATTTCTGGAAAATTACCCTTTTTCATTGAGTTTGTTTCTGAATAACCACGTTGTCTCAATTACATTTTTATTTTTGGTCCTTGGGACAAGATCCCAAGTGGAGTTATTTTCTATTTGATTTAGTTACTCATGCATAGCTTATATGCATTTCTCATGTTAAACTGCTTCATTCACTATGTGAGGATCAACTTGAGAAACCAATGCAGTCTGATCTTCCAATCTCAATCTTCTTCTAGTTTTTACTGAGGATTGTGGGTCACCAAGGAGATTTTCTGTGTCGATATGATTCTTCAATTTGTTGTATCTCCTTCTTCCATTTTCATTACCTTCCTCTTCATCAATGGTGTGTTCAGAATTGATTTCACCAGCAGTTGGTAATGGCTCAGTTAATTATTCAATTTTCTATTCCAAGGTTGTGTCATTCTTTGAGTCATCATTATCAATAGTGTATGGTTTGGTGTTGTTTTCAATTATTATGACATCACTGCAGTCAATCATTTTGTTCAACCTCTTATTCCAGAATCTGTAGCCTTTTCCATCAGTTAGGTAACCCATGAATATTCCTTCTTCCTCTTTTTCCTCATGCTTTCCAACATTAATGTTTTTAATCATGATGATGCAAGGACTTAAAAAGACTCTTAAGTATTTAGCAATTTGTTTTTTGTCAAATCACATTTCATAGGCTGTCGTTTTTGTTTCAGGCCTCAGGAGACATCTATTTGGTATGTGTATGGCCGTGCATACCACTTCTCTCCAGAAAAACATAGAGATATTGTGATCAGATAACAATGTCCTACCTTTTTAGTCTATGCATCGATTATTTCTTTCATCCACTTTATTCTGTTGTGGAGTATATGGGGTACTGTATTGATGCTTGATTCCATGCATGACAAGATAGAATGAAAAATCATCACAAGTGTATTCTTTTCCATTTTTTGATCTCACTTTATTGATATAGATTCCTAGTTCTTTCTCAGCCTGTCTCCTGATATTTTTGAACATTGTGATTTCCTCTGAATTGTGATTCATTAACATGACTTTGGTCATCCGAGTTTAATCATCAATGAAGGTTATAAAATAAAGATCTCCTCTTTTAGACTTCTGTCTCATCGGTCAACATATGTCTGTATGGATGAGTTCAAGAGGCCTATTAGACATGATATCTACTCCATTGTGTGAACTATGGGTCAGTATTACCTTTTGACATATGTCACAAATTTTATCTCTTTCTCCCTTCAATTTTGGCAGATCTCGTACAATATTGTACATTAAAATTTTACTCATACTCCTTTGACCAAGATGGCCAAGACTTCTACGCCAGAGGTTGTTTTCATCCTTAAAACTATGGTAACAATAATTTATGGACTCAATAATTTTAAATAGGTTTCCGTTGGTTCTTCTTCCTTGAGTGATGATTTTTCCATCCTTTGAGATCCTGATGATGCATAATTCCTTCAAGATCATCACCTCATGTCCATCATCACATAATTGGCTTACACTCAGCAGGTTGTGCTTTATTCCTTCAATAAACAACACATGAATGGATTTTAGATTTGTTTTTTCAATCATTGTCTTTCAAAAACCCTTGATTTTCACAGAACAATCATTTCCAAACACCACAGTTCCTCCCTAATGACATTCTATGTTGCTAAGAATTTTTGTATCACCAGTCATGTTTGATGAGCATCAACAATCAAGGATCCATGAATTGGTTTTACTACTAGATTTTAGAGAAACTTTAGCAAAGCATGTTATTTCTTCATTGGGTTCCTGAATACCTTTTCCATTCATGTCTTTGACTCTTTGTTCTGGATGAATAGTTATACATTTATCCGATATATGACCTTGTTTGTCACATCTTACACAAGCATCACCCAGATAGTCAGATTTGTTATGAATTGGAAGGTTTGATGCTTTCTGTAATACACTCTTGGTTTCAGGATGTCTCCCTCTTGACTCATGCCTCATACATGGAAGAGACATAGTATAACATCATGTGTAGGCCTTGTGTCCAAACACACCACAACATGAACAGTAGCCTCTAAACCTTGACCTTCTCCGCTGATAGGAGTCATGTTGTAATTTTCTGTCCAAGGATTGAGTAGTGCTTCCTGGGTATTTCCTTTATTCCATTGAAGATGATTTTTCACAAGTTTTGTATTCTATGTTTGTCTCAATTTCATCTTTGGACCTACATTTTTTGAGATAACAAATGTATTTTGAGATTTTCTTAGCGGTGAGTTGATCTACCTCTGGGCACCAGCATGAGATTATTCTTCCTCGACCACAACAGCCTTGTTAAATTTTTATCTCATATTTTTCATGTTATTCTGTGCTTTAATCCACTTGGATTATGTCACTGATTGATATTATTCTTTGAGGTGAAGTTTCTCATCAAGAAAATTTACTATCTTATCTAGCTCAGTTGTCTTTAGATTATTTCTCCTGATTTCAACAATGTACAATGTCTCTTTATGAATGCATTCATCCAGGTCCTCAGTCATCCTTTTGGTTTCCTTTTGTTACTATTTCTTATCATTCTTGAGCTTATTGTTTTGCTCAAGGAAAGCCTCTAATTAATCATTGAATATGTGTTCCAGCACTGTTCATTCACTTTATTCATCTTCATTGCTGTAGGTGTCAAAACCTTTTTCTACATGAGCCATAAAATTTTTTTCTTCTTATGATTGAATGGCTAATGTGGAGTCTGATTCTTCTCCCTTTCAAAAATATATTCTTATTTCATTTGAAATGAATATTTTCTTTCTTGCACCAAATTACATTCCTTCTCTTGGTTTTTTACTCCATTTCATATTTTTTATTTTTCTTCTTCAACTTCTAGATCAATAAATCTTTTCTTGGGACAGTTAAAAGCAATGTTTATGATGTTATTTCAATTGAAACACCTCGGTGGTAATTTCCCTTTTCCCTTGAATTTATCTTTTCCAACAAAAATTAATAATAGAGAAATAATTTTGTTGAAGTATTCATCCTTTTCTTCATTGTAAGATTCCCTTAATTCTAAGACATCGTTATCTCTTATCTTGAGTTGTCTCATGGCCTTGAAATCCATCTCATCTTTGATCTTCTTATTGAATAATAGGATCTTCCTCATTTCATATGCAATGATAATTTTTTGTAGTTCATCAAGAGAGAGATCATTTATGTCCTCTAATGCTGAGACATTGGTGTCAAACCAATCAGGAAAGATTCTCATTAGTTTTTTTACAATAGTTGAGACCTCCAACTTTTCTCCATAGCCCAGAATGTTACCGACAATTTCATTGACTCTTTTAAAATAAACATCAATATTTTCTTCTTCTCCCATCTTTATATCTTCAGTCTTGCTTCTCCAAATTTTTAATTTGGCTTCCTTGACTTTTATGTTTCCTTTATAACTGCTTTCCAATTTGTCCAAAATTTCATTAGCATTTTTGAGTCCCATGAATTTTTTGTATACCTTTTCGGAGAGTGACATAAGGATGGAATTTTGATCTTTACCATAAACTTACATATTTCTTTTCTCATCCAATGTCATAGCAACATAATTAGACAGTGGAGGAATCTAAATAAGGTTGCATCTCTAACTTCAAGGTCGAGAGATAGAATATAGGGTAACATCTGATTCTTCCAGCTGTGGTAATTCTTTCCATCAAATGGAGGAACAACCCTACTATTAACATAATTCAGATTGTCTATTTTCTCATAAGTAGATCCTAACAGAGGGAACCTGGCTCTGATACCACTTGAAATGTGTGGATCAGTTGTGATCACAAAGAGGGGAGGGGTGAATCAGTGATAACTTTTTCTTTTTAAAAATTGTTCCCTTTGAATGATTAATTCAACCTCTTTGTCTTGTTAAGGCCTAGATCTACTCTTTTGGTGGTGCAGTGATAATGAAAGCATAGAAGACAGAGATTTACAAGGTTCGGTACAAAGACCTACTCCTTGCCATGTTGGTTACAGTCCCCAACATAGATTCTTCACAATTCCAGAATATGTTTACATAGTAATTGGTTATACCCCCCAATTACACGTTGGTTAAACCCACAAACTTCACAGCATCTTCTCCTTCACAGCTCCACTACTCTTCTTCAAATGTTTTGTTCAATTCTTCAAGTATCGTCAACAAACTCCAGGGGAACTTGTCGGTCTTTCTCACCAATATTTTTAATCTATATGTATGCATGTACATACATCCAATACCTTCTTCTTCACTTGTGAACACAGCCTCAAAACCCAAATGATTGGGTGTGGACTTTCTAGTTTTCACACACACACCTCAAAGTAGTTTGTCTTCCTCGTTTTCACACACACACACCTAAAAGGGTGTGATATTCCTTTTTTGCACACACACACCATGTGTGGTATTCTCTTCACCTACACACACTTCAAAGGAGGGCGCACAATCCTTCTCCTCTATTCTACCGCACAATTACTTTACTCCTTCTTTGTGTGTGCCTAAAGACTACACGGTTTTTCTCAATGCATCGACCAAACTCTTCACGTGGCCGAGGAACACTTCTCCATCGCACAAGGTTAGAGCGAGGAGGTATTCCACTCTTAGAGCAAGTGTATATAACACCTAATTCCACATAGGTTTCACGGGCAGAAGGCGCGCAGGTGCGCGGCTCGGCCTCTTCCTGTTGCGCAAAGGGACGTTCAAGGTGTCACAAATTGGCCTCTTCCTGTCGTGCAAAGGGAGCGCGTAGGGTGACCTGATTCGGCCTCTTCCTTCGTGCAAGGGATGTGAGGTTATCCTTCATTAAAGATGATTTTTTTTTAAATAGAAGCAATTGAATGTCCGGGAGGCAGTATCATTCTTCTCGTCAGGCTCTACCTTTTATAGATGATCAGAGAATCTTGTTCCGTGTTTAAAATCATCAAAATATGTTGTGAAGATCAAAGTTTTGAATTCTTGAGATATTCTCCATGAAAATATTCAAACTATGCACTGTAAAAATTAGGAAGAATTCCCTTCTTGAATGAGATGATTTTGTATAGTATCTTCTCATCCGTGTGATGAGGTTCACACGAGAAGATCCTCATGTGCCCGAGGTCTATCAATTCAAGACATGCATGGCCTCGCAACATCATTCACGTCGGACACCTTCGAGTTTCTATTTTGAAAATTTGCATGCAAGTGAAACCGCATGCTAGAGATTCTGTTTCTTCATACGATCTCAATGCACTTAATTTGAGCCTCTACAATGGTTGGGGGCTCGATCACGGTGGATCGGCTTCATCTTTGATGAGCAGTGATGTCAGGTGGAGCTCGAGTGTTCAGAGGTTGAAGACAACCTCGGTTTGTCACCTTGGTCATTGGATCATCATTTAATGATCTTAGAAGGCCAAGATTATAACATGGCATGGTGAGATTAAATGAGCGGCCATGATTTCATGTGGATCAGATGGACGGCGCAGATCAGCTCCTCGTCTTTAAAAACTCATCCAACATCAAAATGTGCCACGACATTCTTGCGGTTTAACAAACATCGCCTCCCGTTCTCATCTCAGATTACTCCTCTCCCCCCTCCGGTGCCCCCCAAACCGGTTCTCCTACGGGCGCACTCTAACACCCACTATGATCCTCCGGGCGTGCTCTTGGTATCCACGTTGCGCGGGCTTGACCTCCACGTGGCTCGGGATTACACACGGCCATGCCTCTCTTGCGGGCTGGCTCTGCCTAGGCCTCCTCATGGGTGCGGTCGACCCCATGTGGTCCCGCATGTGCCCTGGGTTGAAGCTTGTGTTTCTATCTCGTGGGCAGGCCCCATTTTTTACATAAGCTTCACGTGTATACTTTTTTAAACCAAATAGGAACATGTCTTCTTCATGCCATTTCATCCACTTAGTAGCTGTGGAAGGTTCATCTTTTCATATCATCCTCTTAGAGGTTGTAGATGTATCCCTTCACCATTCCCCATCAACTTAGTGACAGTGGATGGAACTTATTTATCTCCTCATGAATTGTGAAGACAATGCGCGGACTTCTAACAATGTTGTGACATTGTATCTTCTGGATACAAGTTCTTTGACCTTAAGATAATCTCTTCAATCATCTGATTTGATAATGCTTCTTCAAAAATCATTCTTCAAGCATTATCACTCTTCAAGATCTACTTCATCAGTTGGAACTCATTGACATGTTATTGACAACAAATGAAATCACTTGGGCACAACAGAATGTGTTTTCAATTATTCACCATTGTTAATATTTTTGTTATCTTATGCAGTATTTCTTATCATTACTGAGCATTTGAGCTCACCCATTTCTTATGTTTCATTATCCCAGGATATGAAGAAGTTAGTTATGAGTAACATTCATGAATAATCATATAGGCTTGGATGTTTCTAATAGAATAAATTATTATTGTAATTTATTTCAAGTTGTATATTTGATTTATGTTTGAATCTTGTTTCCAATAATACTAAACATATTGGTCTTTAGGGACATGATTTCTTAGTGATCATTCCAATGCTATATAATAATGCACCGACTCTAAATAACTGGGTTCAGGGCATTACAATTGGTATCAGAGGTAATTTATTACAAACCTTGTAAACTATATTTACATAATCGTTGATTACATCACATTATCCTGATATATAATCAGAGGATAGGTATAGAAGAACTTCCTAGAATTTGGGTATTTTAGTGATTTTGTGAGTTACACAAGAAATACATCCATGTATGGATACAGGTAGGTAGAGGCTACTCTAGCACAGATGAACCTATGGGTAAAACCCAAAAACACTTCTTTGAGATTGAATCAAATGGGAACTAGTGCACGAAAATAGGCCTTTCTACACACATTGTTACGACCCTCCCAGAGGATATGCTTAGGATAATTCTAATTTTCATTATAACCCATTATGAAGGGATTTTGATTATATACATCGTCAAAGAAAACATTTTTTCGATTTTGGATTATATCCGTAAACTATTCAATTTATGTTAAGTGTTTTACAATTATGGAAATATGTATTTCAAATCATTAAATAATATAGTTTATGTCATCGTTTAGAAATTCTACTTTGTGGAACGAATGAAAATCGTATTAATGCACATAATACTTGTAGGGATTTCCTTCCTACTATAGATAATTATAGTAGATATGTTGATGCAACTGGTGCTGACCATATTATCACCATAGTAGGACAATTTTCCCAGGTTATGAATAGTAACCTTACCTATATGGAGCACCCTGATCCACAATGTGGAGGATCAATGTTAGCCCGCTTCATCGGGCAACAACCACCAACAATCAGTGGGAGTACAAATCCATTAGTGGCTGAGAAATGGATAAATTAATTAGAGAAAATATTTCACGCTTTGGGGAGTAGGAAAAGGGAAAATTTTCATGGTATTTTATCACAACACTGGATATGCTGATCAATGGTGTTTATTGATTCAAAACACAAAGGAAGATGAAGAAGTATTTAGTAATAAATGGAGGGATTTTAATGATATTTTATTAGAAAAATAATATCCTCGTGACCATCAAGAAGATAAGGAATGGAAATTTTGATGTCTGAGCAAAAAGGTGGATGAGAATATTACAATGTATCTGACTAAAATTACAAGATTTACAAACCATGTTATAGATTATATATGTTATCCATGAAGTAAGATTGAACATTTCATTGATGTGTTAAATCAATTTCTCTATCGAGTATTAGTATTTAAATCCTTCTCATTGTACAACGATATATTCTCATGTTCTATCATGATATAAAAGGTATTCTATTTGTCTTACAAATTTAATGTAAAGAAAGCGAAGAAGTGATCTTCATAACACATTGGGAAAGGAAATAATGAAACAAGGAAAAAGGAAGAATTGAATTTCCACCATATGATTGTCATGGAAGGAAGCACCCTTGTGAAAGTCTAAAAGGAAAAAGGGTATGCTACAAATGTGGACAGAAAGGCCATATTTCGGGTGGTTACATGGGAAAGAAAGAAGCTAACAATGTTCAATGTTACAATTGTAGGGATATGGGACATTATGCAACTGAATTTTATGAGTGGTAGAAAAACTTACCTCAGAAAAGGACAATGGATCAAGTACAATATTATTTGATCACTACTACTGAGGTCGAATCTCCGAAAGATGGGGTGGTAGGTAATTAAATGGTTTTCACAAATTTAGACAATTAATTATTTGATTATGTATCATCACATAGATTCATATCATCCTTGTTTTCAATGAAAATTTGATATTTTGAATTTGATTTAATAAAGGAGTTGTCAGTATAATATCATAAGGGAAGTATTGTTGGAACATCGTTTTATGAATTATTACCCATTAGGTCATATAAATTTTTTTTATCCACTGATATCATCGTCATACCCAAGATAGAATTTTTTATAATCCTCGTAATGGATTGGATTTTGGACCGTGATGAAAAAATTTACTGTATGAAGAAGGAGGATACAATTTTTTGACAATGATTAGGAGTACCTTATCATAAGAGTAGAAATGTCACCTACTAATTATTATCTAGACCCACCCTAGTAGCTCAACTAAATTAATTTATTGGGGAGGAAGAGAACAAAATAATTGTGGGTGAGGAAAGGAATATTCAAATAGAGAACATACCTATTATGCATTAATATGTTGATGTGTTTCCAAAATATTTTTCTGGACATCCTCTAGAACTAGAAATTGAGTTTTCCATTGATTTAATTCTGTGTTCTAGACCCATATCAATGATCCCATATATAATGGAAATGGTGGAATTATTGGTACTAATGAAACATCAAGAGGAATTAATTTATAAGGTATTTTTTCGCTCTAGTGTTTCTGCATGGGGATCCCATGTTCTATTGTTAAGTAGAACGATGGATCAATGAGGATGCTCACTGACTACAGGGAGATCAATGTTATAACAATAAAGAACAAGCATACCCTACCTTGAATTGATGATTTATTCAACCAACATCATGAAGATAAATATTTTTCAATGATTGAACATTGATCTGGATAGAATCAGTTTTCTGTGAAGAATGAATACATTCTGAAAATAGAATTTTGAACCAAGCACATGAATTACAAATTTACAGTAATCTCTTTTGTGCTGACTAATCCACCCTCAATTTTCATGGATCTAATAAATAGACTTTTGAAGGAATATCTTGATGAATTTTTAGTTGTATTTATTGATGACATCCTAGTATAATAAAAAATCTGTGAAGATCATGAAAATCAATTGCACACCATTCTGAAAACCACAAGATGAAATTAATTTTATTGGATGTTTGGCAAGTGTGAATTTTGGCTTCAGGAGATTTCTTTTCATGGACATATTGTATCTAAGGATGGAATCTCTGTTGAACCTTCTAAGACAAAGGCAATTAAACAATATCCATCATCGACAAATATAATTGCGGTACAACATTTTATTGGTTTAGTAAGTTATTATCAACATTTCATCCAGAATTTTTCCTGGTGGGATGGCCTATTAACAAATCTCACACGTAAAGGGGTTAATTTTATTGGACACAATAGAGTGAAGAATGTTTTGATTAATTGATGAGAAGATTAGTCAATGCTTTTATCATGTCTCTACCGTTAGGGAATATTGAGTTTTTATTTATAGTGATGCTTTAAAAAATGACTCGGTTGTGTCCTTATGCATATGGATTGAGTTGTTTATTATGCATCACAATATAAAAAAATTATTTAGAAAACTATCCTACTCAAGATCATGAGTTATAAGCTTTAATATTTTCATTGAAGATATAGAGACATTATCTCTGTGTTGAAAAATGTGAGATATATACCGATCAAGAGAGTTTGATGTATGTTTTCTCACAAAAAGAACTCAAATGGGGAAAAGGCGAAATCTTGAATTACTCAAGGATTATTATTTCATTATACACTACCACCTGAGGATGGAAAATAAGGTGGTGGATTCTTTGAGCTGAAATGATCATGCTGATTTTAACAATATTATAGCTGAAAAGGATCCTATATACATGGATATATTAATGATGGACATGGGAATAACCATGGATGGTGAAACATCAATTCTTTTTCAAATGGTATCTAAATCATCATTACCAGAAAGGATAAAGAGTTCTCAGACTGATTATGAGGAGTTTTAAAATAATATTAATGATGTGAAACACTGATTATTGAGTGAAATCTTATATAAAAATGAGATTATGAAATTTGGGAAATGAATTTATGTTCTCGATATACCGGATCTGAAAAGGTAATGGTTATTTGATGCTCATAGATCCAATTTTTCTATACGCCCTGGTAGCTCTAAGATGTATAGAGATTTGAAGTATCATTTTTTGTGGGACAACATGAAATGGGAGATTGCAGATTTTGTGTCAAGAAGTATGGTTTTTCAACAACTGAAATCTGGAAGGAAATTACCCAGAGGAGTCATGCATCCTCTTCCCATACCTGAGTGGAAATGGGATAATATTACGATGGAATTTGTCATGTGACAGGTAATGAATCTGATAAGGAATGTGGAAAAATGGGTCATTCTAGAAAAGTCGTTAGAAATCCCTGGATACTAAACTTCTTTTGAGCGCTTCCAACCACCAGCAAACTCTAGGACAAACCAAATAGACTATTCAAACCATAGAATACATGTTTAGATCAGGAAAACATTACATTAAAGGTACGTGGGATAAATATTTACCTCTGCTAGAATGTTCCTATAACAATATCTTCCATTCTTGTATTCAGATGGCACCATTTGAAGCATTATATGGAAAGTGATGTCGCACACCAATCTATTGGGATGATATTTGAGAAATAAAACACGTAGGCCCAGAACATGTTGAGGAAAGATAGAAAATGTGAAGGTAATAGAAACCCACATCAAAGTAACTCAAACTAGGCAGTAGATCTTTGATGATAACAGAATGAAGGATTTAGACTTTCATGTAGGAGATCATGTTTTCTTGAAGGTATCTTCATGGAAGGGAATTATAAATGTTTTTATGTTTGGTAAATTGAGTCACAGGTAAATCGGACCTTTCGAAATTCTAGTACAAATTGGGGTTGTAGATTACCATTTGGAAATGCTTCCATGTATCTCCAAAGTTCATGATGTGTTCCACGGATCACTATTGAGAAAATATATGCCTGACTCAATGCATGTACTCACCTATGAACAATTAGAACTAGATCCTAATAATTCTTATTGTGAAGAACCTGTTATGATTCTTGACACAAGAGAACAAGTGCTGAGAAACCAGACGACTAGTCTTGTAAAAGATATATGGAGAAACAATAAGATGGATGATGTAATGTGGAAACTCGAGGAAAAAATTATGATGAACCACCTGAATCTTATTATGCAGTAATATTCAAGAAATTTTTAGGATGAAATTATTTCAAGTAGAGGATAATGTTAAATTCAAATCATCTATATTTCGCTTCCCTTTTACTAATGAAATAGATTTCATTATACACAACTTTGAGATTCTAACGCATCGTGACTAATAAAACTATCCATTATGAATAGTAATACCCACATTTTAAAATTTTATAAATTTTATTTTACAAAATGGACTTCATTTTTGAATTCAAAATATCTAAATTAGCTTAGGGTGAGATTTTGGTATTTTTCTGAAAATTTTAAATTTTTTATCAATCGTGAAAAACACTGCGTTATTATTTATAACCAACTTTTTATATAAATAATTGATTATTTTTTAATTTTGTTTTAGGAAAAAATAGATACATAATACCAATATATGTGAAATGAAATTCATTCATGTAATTTTGTAATAATATTATATATAAAAATTTTAATGAACTTTTCACCGTCTTATACCCACTTCCTATGAGTTTTGAAAATTCATATAAAACATAATTTTACAACTTCTGTGAGTGAAATTTCAAAAATCTGAGAGACATGGATGATATCAAAAAAAGTGATTCAATAAGATGGAAATAATTTTTGGTGAACAGTATCTTTTTACTTTTATTTACCATGGTTAAAAGTAAATAGGGTAATTAAGAGTAAAAATGATATTGTTCATACACTAACACTTTTCTTAATTCTATAGGATAAGTGTAATTCGATCAAAAAAACCTTTTGAATAATATATGATCGTTTAGGTACACTTGGATTCGATTATGACATTTAATATTATTTAATTCAAAGAAGAGTTAAAAGTGTAAAATTCAAATTTTAATGACCCAACAATTTATAATATAATGTTATAAATAAGATAAATTAGACTATATATAAAAATTCTATATCTAAAAAAATTTCCTACATTGTGACTTTTTTTATAATTTTTAGAAATTTAATAATTTAATTTATTAGTGGCACAATGATGATTTAATAATTACCTTAATAAATAAATATTTAAATAATTGATATAATAGATATCAAAATAAATGTAATTTAAGATTTTTGATGAATTAAAATAATTTTATAGATTAATATAACATGTTAGGATGGAACATATTAGTTTATTTAGATGTAATAATGTTTTTTGGACTTTAACAAATATCAATTATAAAATATTGTCAAAATTGACATATATTAATTTTTAAAACAAATACAATATGATTGGTTGATATAATAATCCTAAAATTCTATGGTTTGTCCCAAAGACTTATTTAAAGATAATTGTTTCATTATTGAACCACTTGGGGTTCTCTTGAAAGTTCGTATTATGTTAATTAACCATAGAATATAAAAATATTAAGAGGCATGGTAAATGTCAAACTATTAAATAAGAGTCAAATCTAAAAGATAAGGTTAATATAGTTACTCAAAACAGTCTAAAACCTAATGGTTGAGTGTATTTACTCCCATCCCCAACTTATCCTTTAAATAATTTATATTGGAATCATTAGAAACATAAAATTAATTTATTGTAAAATAATATTTCAATCATTTCCTAAGGTTCCCCTCTCCCCTCTTATAAAAGTGCACATACCATTATAAAAATTTCATACCTTCAATGCCATTTGGCTCATCCATACCCTACCAAAATATCCACCAAACTATCCGAAATTCATTCTAGAGGCCTTACTTTATTCACAATGACAACCTATGTTTCCCTTATGATCAAATCAAAAGGAAGAACCCAAAGAAGAGGTAAATATTTCATCACCACATTCATGTTCTTTTCGTCTTCCACTTCCTCTTTCTTTGTTTTTTATATTATATAAAATAAATCTAGTATATTCTATATACTGTGATGTTTTTATAAAATATTTACAACCATATTCATTATTCTATCCATCATATGAATAATAAAGTCACCATACGTGTGTACGTACGACTTACTGTCTCCACGTTGTGGTGTAGTTGTTATTCAATACATTATTTTTATATCTGTATAATAATGATTTTTAATTGATGTAAATAATAAATATAACATGTTAATTAAATTTTATATATGATATACCATCTATTTATACACTATTTTAATAACAAAAGAATGATATTTTCGCTCGTGCATACGTAAAAATTACCATATCCACAAACGTGATGAGATTCATTCTCCAACATAATCATTGAAGAATAATTTTTATTTGATGATTGAAAATAATGTTTAAAGAGTTGATATCATTTAGTATATGAATATGATAAATCCCATCCACGATAAGTATAACTCATGTAACAAATAATATAAAGGAAAACGAATCTGTTAATACATGAAACGACGATAATACTAAAATATTAGTAACAAAATATTATTAAAAGATCATATATGATATCATAATTATGTATATGGTTCTTGTATAATTTAATTACAATGATTTAAGTACTATATAGGATGTAAACATACTCCAGACCAAGGAAATGTACAAGGTAACTGTTAATTTCAAAAACACATTATTATCTGAGGTTCTTTTTTCGTAAGTATCCACTGGGACATCTTTATCATCAACATCTATTTTTGATAAAACATTATTCCAAAACATTGTTACTATTTACTAGACTATGGGTTAAAGTCATATATTCCCTTGTTTTATTTTTTATAATAGGGGTTTAAAGTATTCATTTCGTTATTTTCCAAACAAGGTACCATATGACATTTTTGACAATGTTTCGTAAAAAATGTTTTATAACTTATACGGCGAGAGAAACTATTTTCTACAATTATAAGTTTTCGTTACAATCTTATAAAAAAATTAAAAATTATTGTTTTCATTTATAATTATGCAACATTAAATGACTTCAAAAAAAGAAAGAGATGTTTCTCTAAAATAGTGATGATTTCATCTTTGTCAACATCTTAGATGGATTTTATACATGTTGGAAGTAGATTAATTATGATACAAATATTCCAAATTGTATTGAAGATATTTTGATATTTCTGACTGTGGATGTTTTATTTTTATACCATTCATGGTTTATAGTTAAATTATTTTCATTTTTTATGCTAGTAGTAATATAAATGTTTATGGTATATTTATTCGTTTTTATATGGGGAATGTATTAGACTTAGTAAGTGACGAGTGGAGCCCGCTATAACTCCACGATTCCTCAGTGGGACTAATGAGACAACTAGACGCGGAATTCGACGAGGCCTTTCCCAATTTGATATATGGTTTTGGCCAAGGCCTTAATCATTTTTAGACATCTTGGCTGAGACGTTGTCAAAATGTTTCAGAATGTCTGTCATTATACATTACCTCATTATGAAAATAATATTGATGGTTCAAATGGTCATTATATTAGTATAATACAAATGATTATGTATGATTATGGAATTATTTATTCATTTCATATTCAAACCATAAATGTGTTCATGTTTATTATTTTTAAAGGAATGAGTCTTCAATTATTCACCTTGTTTAATATTTGTGTTATATACCACTGTATTTCTTACCATTACTGAGCACATGAGCTCACAACATTCTTATGTTTCATTTTCCCAGGATATGAAAAAGTTATTTATTAGTGACATGCAGGCAAAATCAAGGAGCCTTGGATGTTTCTAATGAAATAAATTAGTCCTGTATTTATTTTCATGTTGTATATTTTCACCTATGTACGAATCTAGTTTCTAATAATACTAAAATGATCAGTATTTTGATATATGATATCCTATTGATCATGCATATACTATTTAATAATTCACCGACTATTGGTAATTGGGGTCGGGGAATTACAGAAAATAACATCAAACTCTACTAGAATCAAAACATTAAGGTTTTCATGTGGATTATTTACGCACACAATGACAAGAAGGTTCTTATAAATTATTTTTGCCTCAACATTACCACCTAGGGATTTTACCATAAGTTTTGGATTCATATCTTGTGATTGAATTACCAATTCACTAGAAATTGTTTTTAGAAATTATAGTGTTGGTAGTACCTGAATCAAATAAAACATTTTCATAATATGAATAAAAAATAGTGTAATTGGTAATACATCATTTGATGGACCAACATCTGCTGAAGTAGTTGCAAACTATTTCACCACCACTTTCTGATTGTAGTTTGGTTTTTTCCCTCAGTTGATATATTCTTTGGACACTCATTTTCATAATGACCCATTTCATTGCACTTAAAACATCTTACCGCTGGAATTTTGTTGTTGGAATATTCATCTTCATCATAGTTAAAATCAATATAACCATAATTACTCCACCCGAAGAAATTTAAGGACTATGATAGACATTCTCCATGATACTTTTTACCACACTTTTCAGATGACAGATATTTAATTTACAAACCTCTAGGAATCTTGGATGAAATCATTCCATTTGTCTTCCAAAAGGACCTATTCTTTTGTTTTCTCTCCTGGAAGACCTGATCGTCAGAAAACTCCATTTCTACCTTCTCAACACATATTACTAGTTTCTCATGACATTTGAATTCAAGAGAGTCTAATTCTATTTGATATTGTACCTTCAGTCCTATATAAAATGGATTTATCTTTTGATCTAGATCTCAGATGAAATTTGAGGCATACCATGCCATTTAATTGAACGTTTCATCACAAGACTAATATTTGATTTTCGGTACAACCCATGACATAAAAAATATTTTTTCATTCCATTGATCAACACTTTAGATTGAAAATGGTCAAATGATCCTATGAATGATGGGAAACAATGCCTCATAAAATGTTCCACTACTGAAATGTTCTTATGTGGTTATTCTGGGTAATCTTGTGCATGGATAGAACCCCCATTTATAGCCTAAGACAATTATGACATCACTCTAAAAAATGATTCAACAATGATTCCAACCATTTCATGTTACTGATTTGGAAGGTTGTATTCCTCCTGATGTCCTTCCATCATAGCTGCCATGATTCCACTACGTAAAACCATTTTGAGCATAGAAATATCTTAGGAGAAGCAGCACGGTAATCTCTAAATGCTATATCATTTCATTCATTCCATAAATTAATTTATGGATATTAATTTAACAATACCCTAACTCCTAAAGTCTTATAAACTGACATTTGATACCAACATTAATGCCCCAACCTTAAAAATTACATATTCATTAATTACATTTATAATTCACATTGGGGATATTTTCAAGTTTATAGCTTTAAATAATTAGGTTATACCATATAAAACACAATTTGAAAATTATATATAGAAATTTCAACTCACTATCACTTTTTCATAAAATAAAGGCTATTTAAAACGAGTCATTTCTAGTTTCATGTTATAGACATCATGAATTTTCCATGATCCCATCCTTGACCCTATTCATCTTCTTGTCCTATGAGAAACCATTAATGAAAAACATGTGGTGAGAATAAAAATCTCAGTAAGAGATACACAATGAAGGAAAACTATTAGTTTTTTAAACCAAAAATTAAACCATGAATACTTTTTCATAATTAAAACATTTCACCTTTATGAAGTACTATATACTCTTAACTTAATAAATGATCATTGCTTACACTTTTTTCAACCAAAATATTTCCATCAAACCCATATAAAGAACACATAACATAAAAAGGTGACAATAGACATAAACATAAGTAAATAGAATAACCACACGCTCGACTTCCACACATATCACTAAATGGAATAGTCAAAAGGTCAACATACATACCCAATGAATTGGAGGGTATATAATAAAAACATGTCCTATTTTATCTCGACACCACCATTCATTTTGATTATCAAGTTTCCACCCTTCAAATGTCCAATTATAATTATAAAATAATAAAACATAAAAAATTACAAATATAATCATTTCACTAATAACATTTCATTTGCAATCATAAGAAATCATTTCCTGATATTGATAATATTAATCCATTTCAATAAGAATTTACAATACCAAAACACCCAAAAACATAATAAAGGAATTGTTTTCCTTTAAAAAAATAAGGCTTGTTGAAGTAGACAACTAACGATAACAGAGGCAGAGAGGTAATTGTCATCACAAATGATTAAAATATTTATTTAGACATTTAGTAAAATGATTCTTAGAAAAAATATTCCCTTTTAATGTAAATAAAATTCAATGGATTTTATATACCATATTAATGAATGCCATGTAAAAATCAAAATATTCCTCTATGAAAGGTGATTGGGACAATGTCCCTTACATCATGTCCAGCTTGACTCGTTTGTTCAATAACATACTGAATAATAAACAACGTTTAAATTCTACTAGTTTCAGAACCTTTTTCAAATTTATTAATCCTTTAATATCACTTATTATCACGTTATAATCATTTCTTAATCATTTATTATAATAATGGTGATTTTGTTAATATTTGGTACTTGAGTCAAAAGTAAACATATTTTAATTACATGTTGTCCAAGTAGAAAAAAGTACATTATCTCCAGAATTAAATTCATGATTTAGATATCAAATATATCTTATATATCTACTATATATATTTATTTATACAGTACATTACATTTGAAGATAAAAAATGAAATTCTCCTTTCATGGAGATGAAATGCTATAAGTACGCATAAACACTACATTCATTTCTATTTCATATTTTAATGGAATGAATACATTATGATACAAAATAATATTATAATTATAGTATATAATCATATATAATTTCAATAATTTCATCTTTTATAAGTTCCATGTATTTCATGAACAAGTCATATCACTTTGAGGGGGTCTTATTATGTACTTCCTTAAATGTAATTAACGCATTTTCCCATTATGGAAACCATAAAGGTAAGATAAAATGAAAAATAAATAATAATAGTGGAAATATATACATAATATATATCATATAGAACTACAGTGTCATCTTAATGGCCACCGTAATAGACGGTAGTTGATAATTAATCAATCAAAATTTCGTGAGGCTGTATATCTTCGTTTATAGAAACAGTGTGTTTATATCCATTAGATAGTAGTGTGTGGATCTATAGATCAAATATTCACCATAAAAATATTCTAGACTATTTAATATAATTGTGTTGTTATAAAAGTATGTAATAATGTGTGTTTTGAGGGTTGGAGAGGGACAATAAAAGAGGATAACTTTATGGAAGATGTTATCTTAAAATTTGGTAACTCCCATTGTGTTGAACCAAATGGATTTATTAAAGAGCCTTATGCCTATGGGAAGGATTATGGGTAGAATAGAAGGATGTAAAAAGCTTAATTTGTTAGAGTGTGGATGATCCAAGTGGCTTGAGAGGTCTGAGTAACGGGTTAGAAGTGGGTTCCTTTTATAAGAGGGACGAAGGACTCTTTAGCAATGTTTGATAGTTTTATTTTAATATATTTTTTTAATTCAGAATGACCAAAAAATACTTAATTAGAAGATAAGGTTCATATACATTGAAATAAAATCATCTGATATAAATTGTATAGGTATTGGCTATTTTATAATCCATATCTTTTTTATTTAACCCGTTGCTAACTTATTTAACTTTTACCAAGTCCTCTTTAACAATCATAATATATGGTTAATATATTTACAATAAAATCCCAAATGAACAAAAATATATCATTAATGACTTTTATAAAATCATATATTTCATTTTTCCTAATAATTTATTTTTAAGAATATTTTATCATTTAATATAATATTGATGGATTTAAAACCAATTTTATGTCAATTTAAAAAGTATTTATATCGTGACAATTAAAACATCCAAACTAACATGATTCATTCGAAAATAACTTCATTAATTGAAATATATCAATTCATCCTCAAATCAAAAATTTTTGGACAGCATAAATAGTTTCAAAGTTAATTTATTTTAACAATAATTATCCCATTTATTTAAAACATTCATTAATATGGTAATCATTACTTCACCATTATGCAGTAAATAAATTTATTAATATGATGTCAAACAATTATAAATAAGTTATTATAACGTAGGAAATATTTCTAGATTTAAAATGTATTTTTATAGTCAAATATATCAATTATATTACCCAACATTAAATTTGTTTTAGCAAAACAATACATGTTTATGTTATTTTTATTTTTACTTTAAATAAAATGTTATTAATGTAATTATATTACCCAAGTGGCTTCCAAATGCCAAAAGTTCTACCCAAGGATTTTTTTTGGTTGGCCATGACTCATTCAATAATGTTAAAAAAGTGTAAATGTAATTTTATATTATTATAATATTATTTTTAGCTTGAATTACCCTATTTACTTTCTACGATGGTAATTAAAAGGAAAAAGTTACTAATCACCAAAAATTATTTTCACCCTATTGAACCACATTTTACATACTAATGACAACCATAAATGTTAGTTTTATAAAATTCAATTAACAGATGTTGTAAAATTTCATTTAAATGAATAAAATATTTTTTTATCTACTATGTAGTATTTTTCACCATTCATAAAAAATTGTTTGTTTTCAAAAAAATATAAAAACATCAGCCTATTATATATTTGATATTCTGGATTCAAAATTGTTTTCTATATTACAAAAATCAAAAAAAAAATAGAATTTCCATTAATTAATTTATAATTAATTCATGTTTTCAAAACAAAAAACATATTTTGTATAATTAATAATTATCAAATGATTGATACATGTTTATGCCCATTTTCAAAATGAAATTACTTCTAATGGACAAAATTGGATTAAATTCTAAAAATATAATCCAATTATACATTAATTCCTATTAAAAGAAAAATATAACTACACAAATAAATTATATGAAAATGCATGTTTGAATTAAAATACAGGGCTTTCAACTATTCAAAAAAAATGATTTTTATTAGAAATATAACAAATATTTACCCAAAGTAAATTTGGATGTCCCGATTTTAATGAACAATTTTATTTTTTCAAATAGTACTTATAAAAGTAAAAAATAAAGGATATAAAAAGTGTTTAACATTAGATTGAGGTAAAAAAAACTTTTAAATTTTATAAGAGTATTTCATGCTTAAAAATTGATTCATTATCAGTTTATGCCTATATTTTTTTTTGATAAATGAAAAAATATTTAATAAAAATATTTAATTATATATCATATAGTTATATTCATTCTCTCTAATACAATCGCTAGGTGTTAACTACCCTTTAAAATAATAATATATTTATATTATTTTTTGGTATAACTCAAACATGTGAGAGACATAAGATTTCAGAAATATATGATGTTTCCTATAGAGTACGCTATCATAAATAGAATCCCATTTTAATTAAAATTTATGAATAATTATAAACGATTAAAAAATATGAAAATTTAATTTTCATTGTTTAGATACGATGTTACAAATAGTGTGTATTATTAAAAATAAGTATTTTAATTATTGGATTATAGTTCTAAATAGTAAATTTTGAGCATTTTTTAAGAATCAATAAATTCATGATTTTGGCAAAAAGATGTTAAATACCATAAATTACAATATTTAACAATTTACAAAAAATTCAACTATATCAAAAAAATAATAAAATTCGACCAAATAGTGTTAGTAAGTATATTTAAAAAATGGATTCCATTTTATGAAATCAATTTTCTAGATACGAGATGTTTAATTTTAATATAAAATAACCATTAAATTAGGGAATTCTGATCTAAAATTCATCACCACTTTTATGAAACCTTGAAAAATTAATTAAGGTCTCATAAAATTATACAGAAATTAAAATAATGATTATAGTAATTATTTAATATATTTCTAGAATTTGTTTTTATTAAATCAGAATATTGATTATAAAATTGTAAATAAAAATTTATTGTACAAAAAAACAATAACCCTTAATTAATCATTTTTAATGCATCCAATTCCATATTCCATGATTTAAATATATCATAATTTCTGTTATGAGATACCTAAATTTTATATATAAATTAATATTTGAGGTTATTAATCTAATATCATGTATTCTATTACAAATGGTCACATTATTATTCAAAATTTATGATAATATTTAATATTTAATCATATTTCATTTAATATTAGTATTGGGTGAAATTTAAGCTATCAAATAAATTTTAATTTATTTATGATGATTCATAGCATAAAATATTAGGGTGCAATAGATATTTGTGTTCCTTTTATGATTTATAAAATGGATAGATTCCTTCATTGACTCTTTTATAAAGTTGAATAGAAATAAATGATTCCCTAGATGTTGAAGATTTTTTATAGTAAGGTAATTCCCGTTTCAAATAAAAACACTTTCATATATGGAATAATATAATGTTAAATTATCCTACATCCCTTAGTTTAGATTTTTATTGACGTTTTACCTACTCGTGCTGAGGATGTTACCATATAATCAAATGTTATGATGAATTTGGTGAATGATTAGAATGCCAAAAATTTTATACTTTGAAAACTCTATTAAAGTGAGTTTCATGATGGTAAAAGAATTATAATACCTATAATAATATGGGAAATATTTTATATCATCTATGAAACAATGAAAAAATCACAAAATTTTATGTTATATCTACAGTTATAAAAGTTCAATTAACATAAAATTAATTAAGATGAATCTATTAGAGGATTATTTTAAATAGCAAATTACATTGTATAAACCCTATAAAATTTTATTAGGAATTCATCAGATTCTACTATTCAATAAAATATTCATCGATTTATTATATTTAATTTTCATTCCATTTTATCATTATTGGATTTTGTATATCTTCATATAATATCTTCATAAGACCTACATATCATTCACATCACAGATTAAAAGAGATGAAAAAATGTAATCATGAAAAAAGGATGATAAAGAAATTTATTTAATAGATTATGTACATGTAATTTTTAAGAATGTTATGATGGATAAATCCAATAAAGAGACACTAAAGTGGATTTTGGAAAAAAAATCACATATTTTTTCATTGATTTCATGAATTATGGAATATGTGCATTAATTTACAATAAAATGTTACCTCTAATGTTTTTTTGGATATGATGACATTTAATGTTTTGATATAAAATTTCCACAAAATACGAATGTTAAATATAACTTTAAATTTGGTATAAAAATTATTTTTATCTAAAATGATTTCTTAAAAATCCAATTAACATATAAAGGGAATGTATTAGATGTTATTTATATCCAAAAAGAGAAAAAAATATCTATTTATAATGATAATGATGATGGTGAAGAGGAATAAGAATCATCGATTGAAAATTATATCAAGAAATTGGATCATTCATTAAAAATATGATCAATATACTAATTTGGAGTTTATGATATAGATATAAATGAATGAATTTTAGGCAATGATTATAATACATGAAAAATTGAAATATTTGTTGAAGGAAAAATGAATTTTTTAAACAAATGATAATATTTTATTTAGTAGATATTATATTTTCTATAAAAGGATAATGATGTGAATATGATATATGGTTAATATAAAATCTTCAACATCTGTATTGTTGAAAATATAATGGTAAAGATTACGAAATTCTATATTATATTAAAAAACCTTATTTATAACATTAAAGGAAAAACAATAATATAAATAAAATTAGAATATAGATACTTTTATAAGAAGATTAAAACTTAGAAGGATCAAAGAAATCATCCTCAAATGTGAACAACAAGTTTAATGATGGTGAGAATAAAATAAAAGTCAAGATGACCATGTATATAGCCAATATAAGCAAAGATGAAAATTATGATACTTATAAAGATTCAATGTCTGGAAATAATATTTTTAATACTAGATATCTTAACATTTTTGGAATAAATATATTTGGATGAATATGATGTCATGATATTGATAAAAAAATAAAACTCATTAGTGTATGAATAATGATGGTAAGAAAAATTATGGAAAGAATTTACATACTTCAAGTGAGAATTCAAGTTATAATTAAAAAAAATCATTCTATATAAAATTATTGTATTATGATTTTATTAATAATACAAAGAATAGTTTTTGGTTCAATCATTAATTTTATAATGAATCTATGAGATACTAGAGGTTGTTTCTGAGTAGGGTGAACCCACATATAGATGACAACATGGGAAATCCCATATTTAAGTCTGAAAATATAGTCTAATCCTAACAAACTAAATTTGAATGTTGTGACGAGTCTATAAATCATGAAAAATGATTTCTTTTCAGGATATAAGGAATCAAATTTCTAAAATATCGCAAAATCTTTCTAAGAATGATGAAGATGTTCACAAAAAACCATATTTGATGAAACAATAACTAAATATACAATATTAGAATGAAAATGGAAGTTCAATAGTGGATACTCATTACACATGGAAGGAAACACAATATTTTTTTTATCAATATGAAAATTACATGTAATTTATAGTGACATTGGAAAATGATACCTTCATGAGAATCAACTGTTTTAGATATGTTATTATTAGTTTAGAAAAGTAAATAACTAAATAAGGCATGTTTTTTATGGTTGGAACCAAATTTATTGATGGTTTCAAAAATTTATGTTGAAGCTAAAAAAATTATTTTCATAAGATATGGTTTATTTGTTGAATGTACTAATTATATGAATGTTTTTAAAATTTCTAAATTAAAAAATGGAAACATGATTCATGTTTGTGATGCCCAAATTTCATTCTATATGAGCATAATTG
The DNA here is from genome assembly GCA_963277665.1 of Viscum album. NCBI lineage: Eukaryota > Viridiplantae > Streptophyta > Magnoliopsida > Santalales > Viscaceae > Viscum > Viscum album. Next base: position 738,767,173 of record OY728134.1, on the reverse strand, counting down.
AACAAAATATAATACATAATAAAAGTCTAGGAGAGATGGATTTTAGGAATATGAGACATAAATCTGAGTCAAAAATTAATCAAGATATCCTTAACATGGGAAAATGAATATATAATTTTTTTTTCTATATGTAAGAAATGGAATATTTAAACTTCAGTATACAGAGAGTTTTATATTGATTCAAATCATCCGATAGAGATGATACACTCGGACCCATGTGGTAATATCATAACGATGTAATCTATTTGATATAAGTTATATATATGCATTATTAAGAAATTTAATCTCATTACATTTATTATTTATTAAGGACATATATTAGATGTTATCAAAAAAAATTAAATGTTTTACAATAATTGTTGGAATGAAATATGGAAATTCATTGAATAATATTCGAATAGATATTGATGTAGAATTTATAAATAGAATTTTTGGATATTATCATGAAAATCACTTTATTTTCCCTGATAATAGTGCATATTACATAGAAAAAATTGTAGTATTATGAATATAATAAATATAATTTTGGTTGAGATCAAACATAATATGTTGATTTAACATAATACATAGTGATACATTTGGAAGAAAGATTTTAAGTGGAGTAGTTTATATTTATAATAATTATTTATAAAATCCCAATGCTCATATGAATCCTTTTGATATGTATTACTATGATAACCCTTGTTTTAATTACTTATGTGTATTTGGTATTCAATGATTTATCATGGTTAATTATGAAAATATTAGGAAGATTGATTAGAGAGGTGTTCATGGAATATTTCTTGCCTACCATCCCAAGGGTAAATGAAACAAATTCTATAATACAGATATATTAAATACTTTTAACACTATATATATCAAAATCAATGACTTTCGGATGTGGAAACTTTATATTAAAATTTTGGATATGATATTAGCCTAATATGATTATATTATAGTCATAAATGGGAAAATTTTATTTATTACAGTAATAATGTTGAAGCTGCATGAGAATATTATTATGAATTGACCATCACAAGTCATGAGAAAAAATTAATCTCATCTCAACCAAGAATTTATAAGAATAAGGAGGTCTAAAACACCATTAGTGATTAATTGAAATTGTTTCAAACTAGAATAACATGTAGTATAGTCTCACACGATAATTTATATTCATATGTTAAACAAAAAATAATAAAAAATCAGTAAGGAATCAACAGTGGAATTATAATATGAAAATGATTATTAAAATAAGCGTGTTCCAAACATGTTGAATGAAATAGATGTAGTGATATAGAAAAAGGAATTGATGGTTCATAATGGTTACTCTAAAATTTAGAGAATTTATTTTAATGAGAAATTGTCCCCAGTATAATGGCCTAAAAATACCAGAATCCATATTCAATTATATAAAAATGATTATATAATATATTTTAGTTAGAAACCAAGTAATATTTTTTAAATGTGGTTCTATATGATGAAACCTTAATTCAAAAACAATGTTTCTTCATGCCTGAAAATGATAAAATATTAATGTACATGTTGGAGACAATTTTTTATATATTAAAGAAGCATTGGGATCATTGTAATCATAATTGGAAACTTTCATAAAGAATATGAAAATCAGGAAATTAATATTTGAGAGAAGTTTCTTCATTAAATAAAACCAATTGGTTTCCAAACATTTTATTATTTATCATAATGATATCATTTTTGATGGAATCATTATGAAATATGTGAGAATATTGGTGGGGATATAATGAAATTCTGTCAAATTTCCATAATAGATGTAATGATATATTTTATTGGATTAAATATCTATAATAAGAATTAAAACATAGTGCTATATCAAGAAAATTATGTCAAGGAACATATGGAGATGTTAGACATTGGTTTTTCAAATTCATTTTCCATAACTATTTTAGTGCGAAGTATTTTTTTCAAAATATGGAGAAGGTAATGAGGTTGATCAAAATGAATTTATGATGTTGGTTGGATGTTTGTTATATCCAATGGATTTATGACCATAAATAGTGTATGTTGTTATACTATGTTCAAGTTATTATGGTGATACAATGTAAACTCATATTATGTATGGTAAATAATTATCAAATATATTAAATGCACAATCAATTTTAGAATAAAATATTTATGTTATGAAAACATTGATATATTTGGATATTAAAATGAAAATTGTTCTATTTTTATTGATTGTAGAAGATAAACATTTGATGGCTGTTTATTATGGTTATAATATTAATTATTTATCATATAATTAAGTAAAATTATATGAGACATAAAACTATATATATAGAGTATCTAGTATCCACATAATCTATAATTAAAATTTTGTGGATGAAGACATAGTTGAAAGATTTTTTGGTTGATGAGAAGTGTCAAATTAAATTGGATTCTGATAATTAATGTGTTATAAAAATTATTATGATTCCTATGAATTATTCTCATTACAAAGACATTTATATTAATGATCACAACATCATGAATCATGTGGTAGGAAATGAACTGAATTTCTAGTTTTCCTACATCTGATAAATTTTCTAATATCATTAATAAACCATTAATAAAGGATATATTCCAAATATGTGTTTGATAAGCTTTGCTGAACCCTATTATATTAATGTATAATGTATGCAGTCCATCACCTATCTTATCATGTGACTGGATATTATTGTAAATGGGGGATTCAATTTTTATCATAAATATATCCATTTCAATATGCTTGTCAATTTTAACAGAGGACATATATTTAGGTGGAGTTTTTAAAAGGGATAAGATTTGATTTTTGCGTTTGTGGACTATATTAACAATATAGTTTTGAGAATTTATGAAAAAAATAACATTATTATATAGTATTTTCTATTTGTAAGTGTTCAGACTGTATGAATTGTATCTTTATGAATGTATGTACATTTTGCTAAATCACTACAGTTGGACAATATTGTATTTTCATTAAACAATTCGTTCTTCCTACATCATGTTTTCTCACATTGTCTTTGAAATATTAGATAATTAATCCATTTGATCAATTTTAATGTTTTAGTGGTATTTTTTCCTTAGTTAAGAAAATTATATATAGGGTGAAATCATTAAGACTATGAAATTTGAAGATATTTTTAAATAATCTAAATAAATAAGTGTTTCTCAATGTTATTGCTTTTTTTTGTAAAAAAACTACCATATTCTGTTATAATTTAACTAAAATGTGATCAAATGAGGTTTAACAACTATAATTCATTAGACTAAGGAAAATATTTAATATTTACAAGATTGATGTAATTGTTCAATGTTCTAAAACTAAATAATTATACTTGTTTTCTCTAAACTTCCATTAGAGTAAATGTTATGTGAATCTTCAACATAGGTGATTTATTTATATTCTATATATCCACACATAATAAGCATTTAAATATCTCATAATTTATATATTGTGTCTATGGGGTATAATGTTCATGTTCAAAATGTTCATGCTATGAAGATCTACAGAGTTCAATGGACTACGATGTTATACAATGTCTACCAGATCAATGTAATCGGTCAATGGTATAGGATTGTATAGTTAATTCTTAATGTTATAAAATTTCACATCATAAAGTTTTAAGGTTATGCATACATGATATTATTTCGTAATGATGTTGCATCAGACATACCTTTTTAAGTAGGTCGATCTGAGGATGGTTTAATAAGATTTGATGAGTGGTCTTTAGAGAATTCCATCGAACAAAGACCATCAGAAAAACTATTTATAATGTCCTTGATCTAACTATATCATAATAACCAAATTTGTTGTCTCATCGTATAGAAAAAATGTATTTTGTTCTCCAAATGAAATTTTCCAATGTAATTAGATGAAGGTTCTGAATGTAAAAATGAAATCATCAAAGTCATATAATTAAAATATGTTCTTGATGTGATAAGATTGAAGTGACCACATGAATTCATCAGTCAAATATTCTTGAATGGGGATCATCATATGATTGATTACAAGGTTAATAAATGGTCAATGGTTAATGATTCATTTCATTAGGTGGATGATAAATCTAGAACAATAATCTTGATGGGTATTATTTTTTTACGAGATAGAATAATAATATATTATCTATGGAAATTTTCAAAAAGTTATCAAATGTTATTATAAAAATATAATTAATAGAATTTAGAAAATAATAGAAGAATGTTTTGAATATTTATCTATTGTAAGGTAGTATGATGATTAATTTTCATTTTTGGTATTAAATATATGTCATTTTATATTTTTTGTAATGTGTTCATTTAATGATGCAAGAGGGGTGCACAAACTTTTGATAGGGATATTTTAATTTAATATTCATACATCATAATTAATTGTTATAGGAATACATCCTATAAAAAGTAGTTAATTTTTAGTGAATTGTTTCATGGATTATTTGATCTATTGGGGAAGTGATATCAATGTGATGTGTTTATTAGATTAACATTTTCAAGAAACACAAGTCAAATAGTCTGTAGTAAAATTATATTAACCAAGTTGTAATAAATAAATGTTATGAAAAGTTGATTATATGTACAAGAGATTAGTTAATATGAATAATGAACGTATTTTATTATTTGAGTATATTAAATTTGAATAGCATGAAGAACAAGAAAAATTAAGTTTCCCATTATTTAGTATCAGTAACATCGTGTACAAAAACATTAAAAGTAACATGTTGACGAAGCACTATATATATTATTGGAAGAGGGGAAAACCTATAGGAATATATGGTAATAATAAAATGGTGAACATACTGATTGGAGTAAGATGATATATATGTTACTACACCACGTTTTATCGAACCATGAATACCAGATAGTGAAAGTATCAGACATATAGTTTGATTCAGTAGTATAGAAATTGGTTCTTACTCACTCTTTTGTAGGAATGTGAATAAGAACATTCTCGTATAAAAAGAGTGAAGAAAGGTAATGTAGAATAGTGAAAAAATACAAAATCATGTTGTGGAAGGCTCTATAATTTTATCTATGAATTGTTATATTATTAATCCTGGTGAGAATCACATGAACATTAAATATAATGTATAGAAATGTAGGCGAAAGGAAACTTCTTATGTATTGTAACCATCCAAATGATTATTCTATATTACTTTTTATGGTCGTATATTACATCCAAACCATTATATGTACTAGATACCAATGTTTAGTAGTGAACATTGTAAATATATTTGTTCTTATGGTTGTTATTTTCTTCTTCATTTACGTTGGATTCATATCTCTCTAACAGGTGTGAAATGTTTTTTCTTAACTCATAAAATATGAAAATAGAAAATCACTGATTATACCATTCTATTTGTAGTTATCAAATAGATCCTAGTTGTCCTTTTTAACATCATGTTAGTATATCACTCAATATTTTTACTTAATACTAATTCTACTATACACAATTATTTGTAATCAATTTGGATAAACATGATATTTTCTAACCAAAAGTATTGATTTCAATATATAAGAATCCAACAACACTTAATATTCATACATATTTTATAAAAGGTAAAATTGATAGAAAATAATGGATTGAAATAATGGAATGATATACCAAAGTTATAACTAACCAATGAAAACTAGATTATTATGATGAATACATGATTTATAACTCCCAACATGATACCCCACTGGTGTCTATCACATATTACAATAACTATAGACATTCTTCATCGATGATGTGTTAATCAAGGTCGCTAAAAAATTTTACTCATCAGAATAAGTCATGAATTTTTTTATGGTAAATTCCCATTCAAGGGTGAGTATATATATACAAAATATAATTCCCCAAAAACCAAATATGATAATCATGGAGCCTATTGATATGCACTAATTCATTGTTGGTGTCGATTATTGGAAATATTGTAGGATATTCAAATATAGGAAAGTGGTGTAATATTCAAATTCCACTGTTGATATTTTTATTACGTGAATAAATATTATTGAATTTAAAGATTTTTTGAGAAAATGTATTTTCCTAATACAAATACCTAATTTATTGAATTAATTAATTGTGAAATTTTGGAATAATGGTACTAAAAAAATTAGGGACAATTATTTATTGAATTAAATATTAGTGAATGACATTATGATTTGAGATAATTAATTATAAAATTAAATATGGAAAATTGATTCCATGAAATTAATAATTAATTATCCGATTAATTATAAGATAATAATTTTTTTTTTGAATAATTATTTTTTAAATAAATTATTGGTCGTTGTTATTGTGAAAAGATTAAACAATTCATTAAATAAATATTGTACATTGATTAATTAATTAATGAATTAATTATTGAATTATGGGATGTATAAATATGACAAGGGGATTAATGTTTCTGAATCATGCCTGGTGTGATATAGAAATATTGTGACATATCTAAGATATATTATTTTTTGATATATATGTTTAGGAGTTGGCCTACTATTTCTAAAGCCCATGAGGATATATTTTATGTTAAATATGATTGGGGCATAGTATGCTAATTCCAAATCATTTGGGGATAAATCAATTGATATGTATCTATGGGATATGGTCTGCTATTTAAAAATTTCATATTGTGTGGGACATGGTCATATACTTCTGGAGCTGAATGTGATATATATATATATATATATATACATATCTATTGGCGACACAAGTTCTGTTAATTCCCAATCTGAAAGGGTCATGGACCCGACTCTTGAGACCCAAATCAGTTGCATTAGACTATAAACAGAATTAGTCATTTTAAAAATAGAAATAGAATAAATAATGAAATACCATTTATTAAATCAATTCGAAATTTATAGTGGGTTTTAGAAGATTCTCTATTATTATATGAATCATGTATTGAGTTTCGGGTTTCCACAAGAACCTTGGGGTTTAAATAGTTTTAAAAAGGATGAATTGATAATTAGATAATTTTTTTACTTATGGATGGTAATTAGTTATTTATACAAATTAATAAACTATTATTTAGTTTTATTTTTTTATCCATCATTAGTGGTGGAATACTCAGTTGTACTAACAACATACATGGTCTTCCAGATTGGTTTCCGAATATATTTTATAGTTTCAGGATTTTTTAATGGAATAGGCCATATGATAGATTGATAATTGGGGATGGAGCTATAATGAAATAACTTGGGGTTGTTCAATATCCACATGGGAGTCATTTTTATATCTAAATTTGGTTTCATTTAATAACATGATACTAACTTTTGCATAGAATGATCCAGTTTAAGTTGGTTATTATATTTCGTACCATGTTCAACTTGGGATATTGTTACTATTATTGATTATATATTCTTCATCTATTTTCATATTTCTACTAGAGTATTACTCTATTGGATGAGGGTATAGACATCCATTGTTTGTCCTAGACTAACCTCGCTTGTAGTCGACAACCTCTAGCATATAAAGAAGTCCACTTGAGGTCATATAAGGAATCAGATTAGGGAATCAGTGAATGGTACCCAGTATGGGATATTACAAATTAGAATGAGATCTCGAGTTTTCTTTTCTACTCATTTTATATTACTATTTGGGAATGGTATAGAGGATAATAAGAATATTCAAGGGTTGTTTATTGTCTCAGGCATGGGAGTTGGAAAACCATGTATGAGGGAAAAACCATGTAACCAAGTTAGGATTGTTATTATTGATGATTAATGTAATAGTAAAATGTTACTACACCTTGGGTGACACACATTTTGTGTGATGTGAATTTTTTTTGATTTATCAAAATTGTCTTCTGGGGAAAATAGTTTGAGTTTTGAGTCTTTATTCATCATTAGGGTCACACAAGATTATTTTGTGACATGAATCATTTTAGACATTCTTTGGAAAATGGGTTTTGGGTAAGTTCTTCAATTAATTTTTTTATCTTTGTTTTTGAAATTGATTTGAAAGTGATACCTAATGTGAAATTGAGAATGGAAAAATGATGAAAAATTTGAATAAATGTGTGTATAATGAGAAATATTGATAATAAAATTGTGAATGCATTATCGTAACACTGTATATGGTGTTGTATGGTAAGGTGTAGCATTAGTGCATCGGTTTTGCCCATGTGGTGGGGTTTTCAGAATTGACATGTTCTCTCGTGATGAGTTTGATAACTTATGTAAATGTGAAAATGTTTTCAACTATTTCCAAAGGTGTATGTTTGACATTTTATAGAGGATTCTTCAATTATATGATTGTTGAGTGTTTGACTAGAGGACATTGCTTGGGATGATCCTATAGTAGTGGAACATATGACAATGATAGTGCTGGTAGGGGAAGCTGGGGAATATATTTAAGAGACCATAGATCGCTTCATTGAATTCATGGAATGTGGCACCGGGAGGGTTGAGAAGATAATTTGTGACCTGACAAGGGATTTTCAGTTATATAACCCATTGAGATTTACTTGGGAGGGTAGACAATAGAGCATTGTGTTTTTGGTTGAGTCCATTGAGACAATAATTGACCATATAGACACTCATACGATGATGTGGGACTAGTTTTCCTCTTATACATTATGAGGTTTAGTGAAACATTTGATGGAAATCTGGACTTAGGATGGAAAAATTTAAGCATTGGAATAAAATGAATTCAATGATAAGGTCACTGAGAACTTTTATCCAGTCATGCTGAGGCATGAGAGAGAAGTTATGGTCAGATGATTGACATAACAAAATATTTATCTCATTGACTATTTTGGATACTTCATTAATTTAATTATGTTTCTCCATATTTGGTATGATGTGAGGATGCTACAGTAATGTGGTTTCAATTTGGACAACCGTGTGATATTAACTCCCATTCTAATATATCAATGCTAAAGAAGTCAACATAAGTGATAAATTAGGCTATCATATTATAGGGGATCCTAAAGAGGTAATCTAGTAGTAGAAATGGTATTTTTTCTGGAAGTTCATGAGGTGTGACATACGAGATCAAGAAGCAATGATAATATATCTTTTTCCAGAATAATGGGAAGAAATGATGTCAGTTAAAGGGATAAGTTACGCAGGACCTTACAAACATGATTTCCCCCAATGTGGTTGGGTAAGTCATTTTCAAAAACATTTTCAACAAACACTATTAGATTTTTGAGACTTTATATAGATATTTTATCTATATAGGTTCTATAGGAACCTAAGGTTGTCAATTAGTGATGGAGTTTCTAGATAGAAACAAGGTTCATTAAGAGGATTTCATGCACCATTTCATTAAATCATCTAGAGATATACTTTTCATGGTTCTATAGTTATTTTTTGTGGTTCTTTTTAGAATGATAGCCCAAATCTGTAGAGTTGTGAAACTAAGGGGAGTCAGATGATGTCATAGGGTATAGGGGTAGGAATGATTCATGTAGAGAAACCTACAATTATGGATTTTATGGGCCATCCATCGATTTTGGTAGGTACTAAACCTGTATCTTTTTCATTCTCTATTGAATTATTTGATACTAGTCCCTCTAATTCCTTTATATATTCCATGAATTTTAATGGATTGGGTCTGGTGGTGATGTCTTTTAGCATTATTATGACTATAGAAACACAATTATAAATGATGTGAATGTTCATATGTTTTTTAAAAGCATATTCTCTTTATATCAAGGAGTACCATTTTCTATTGGATATCCTTTTGTATCATATGAATGGATTTTAATTAATTATGATTATGGACTACATTTCAATGTACTTATCCAAAATATATTGTCACTACAGGAAAATAATGGTTACATCTTATAAAGGTGTCAATTATATTCATTATGTGGACTATGATGTCTAGGTTGGATGAGTAGAGACCCATTCCCAAAAAATGGGAGAGATCCCAACCCATGATTCTAGACTTGTTCTGTATTAAAGAGGTGTGAAGAAAAATGTAATTCCATTGGTATTAGAATAGTATCTTGATGTTTATCCAAAATATATATCAGGGATTCAATTTTATTGAGTTATATTATTCACTACTGAGCTTATGCTGGGGGTAGATCTAATTTTTATAACACCATACTAAATGGAATTGTTAGAGATTTCAGAGAAAAATAAATAGCTGGTTGATTTGGAGGACAATGGATTTACCTATCCATGTACATTTCCTTGGGGTTCTAATATTTTGTTTTCATTGAAGGATAATTGGTTTTTGTGCATGTATGTTGAATATTGGAGGATGATGAAGATGAAAGTGAATAATTGGTAAACTCTTCTATGTATCAATGATCTATTTGACAAGTTATTGGGATCACATGTGTGCTAGGTGATCATATTGAGATAAGGGTATCATCATTTGAGAGTATTGAATTATAAAAAACCATGGAATTATTTCAGAATATGGTATGACATATTTTAGATTGATGTAATTTCGTTTGGGATAAAAACTCAATAGAAATATTTATTCCCATGAAAAATTTAATCTTTCATCCATACATTTATTAGTTTGTGTTTCTGTTTTTGGATGCAATCATTGGGTAATCAATGACTTATGATAATCATAAACAACATCTTGACATCATCTTGAGTACACTGAGAAAGCATCGTCCATAAGCTAAGCAGTAAAAGTGTCAATTTTGGATTAACTAGTCACACTTCATCTAAGAGAAAGGATTATTAGTTGATTCTTATAACATTAACGTCGTGATTTCTTTAGAGAATTCCATGAATGTGTTTGATATTCATTCCATTATGGAACTAACTAGATATTACATGAGGTTTATCCATTAATATTCCAAATTGTAAACGTTTATTTAAGTCATAAAAAATGGTATAAATTTTTAATGGTTTCTTTCCATCAACACATATCTTCATCATAAATGATATATGTGATGATTATATGGTTTATTGAGATGCATCTATGACCAGAAACATATATTTGTTGATATTGGGAGATTTAGATGTGTCATATATATCATAGAATCCATGACCACATTAATGGAACTTACGTTCTCATAGCCTTGAACAGGCAGATGTGTTTTACGATTAGATGATTTGTGACATTATTTTTTGGGTGAGAAGTTCACAATCACTAGTGATTAAGGTATATCTTCTCTCAATGAGATTTAAATCTATACCAGCAGAGATGTGTGGAATATATGTAGTCGTTTTATTTTAATACAATATATATGCTTCGGAATAGAAATAGTGTGGAATTTGATTTGGGAAATCTTACACAGTCTCAAGAAGATCAAAAGTATAGTTCAGAGTGGAATATGGTGACCATAATGACTGAGATGCATCTGTTAGTTTAGGAGAGCCAGGATTACATGACTCTCATATCATTTTTAGTGGAGTCTACTCTGTTGAGTTCAATTTGAGATTTGAAATTTGAGGATCCTGAGTGTTTGAACCAGATAAAATGCCTTGATGGTGTGGAGAATCCTTCCAATTGGACCATATATTAGTATGAGATCATCTACATCAAAACGCAGGTGGTTGTGACTATGCACATCTTGGAAGCGCTATTGTGAAAATTGTATTCCACATAGCAGGTTGTACTTATAGGGGTGACCGAACTATATAATGATCTCTGATGATAGTTTTGGTGATCAGACACGAAAAAGGAGATAAAATGTTTTGTTTCATGATGTTACACCTGTTAGTAGGTGAAGGTAGAGCTTCAACAACATTTAGATTTATTGAGTCCATTGACCATTTAGGAATAGAGGAAAGAAAATGTGCCTTTGGACTCTATGATAGGTCTTCTGATGTCACATAGGACAAATGATTATATCTGGCTTATTATGGATGAACTAATGAAATTAGAACATTTCTATCATATACAATATACTTTGTCATGGGAGAATCTCAATGTTTTGTATGTTTGAAAGATAGTCTATTTTAATCGTCTGAAATATTATATAGTTAAAATCACATTTTTTCTTTACCTCATGGTTATGGAATGTCTTATGTAATGATCTTGGTAAACATGTTTTATTGAGTACCATGTATTATTCATAGAAATAAGGGAAGTTAGAGTGTATAATACGGATCATTGTTCATATGTTTGTGAGAATGTGTACATGAAATTGGATGGGTCTTTTGAGAACCACTTGGATTTAGTAATGTTTTCCTATGAAAAACCTTGTCAAGAAACAATACAGATAACACAATATGATGATATTTATGGAAGGAACTGTAGATAACTCCTATGTTGTATAGTGGTCGGTGAGTCAAAGTTGTTGGGACAGAATCTCCTATAGTAGATGATAGAGGATGTTTGTCTAATTTGAAAATGTATAGATATGACTCATAGTTGTGAAAAGTTATATTCAGGTAGATTTTGATGAATCCTAGAGTATATAAGTGGGGATCATTTATACCATAATTTGTCACCAATATTAGGTCCCAAAAATATAGGAATGTAGGGAAAGTTATTTCTCATGTCTGTTGGACCATTTGAGATAGTGGAGAGAATCGAGCCACTAGCATGCTGGTTGGCTCTTCTACAAAAATATTGTGTTGTTCAAGATATTTTTTAGGTAACTTAACATCATAATTATCACCTCGACCCTTAAAATGTGATAAATGTAGAGAATGTTGGTATTTATATAAATTCTTTCATAAAGGAGCATATGTTGTGTGTGTTGGATGGCTGTGATAAAGATTTTTAAGGGAAGACCATTCTGATAGTTCATGTACTGTGGGAACTTTGGCGTATTCATTGGTAAACAAGATAAAGGGAAGAAAATTCTAGGACTCAATAGCCCAATATTTTTTTATTGGAATTAATTAAATTCTTGTAATTTAAAATTAAGGATGTGCGGTTATAAGGTGGGGAGATTTTAAAATACATTATTTTAGAAACCTCTCTATCAAATTTATTTATCTATTGTGTTTCATTGGCTCAATGTTTTTTAGAGATAGAGAACATTTTCTAGAGGAAATGATTTAATTTTTATGTATATTCTTGTATAAATTATAGGATTCATGTAATAATTAGGATAAGTGTAAAAAAAGTGGTTGATGGTGAGTAGAGAAAATTGGAAGGGAAAATGGGTTGGAGCTCAACTGGATAACAGTTACACATAGTTTATGGGTATAACACATTTTGTAATTTTTTTTTTCTCTGATAAAAAAAATTAGATGTGAACTATTTTTGGAGAAAAAAATTAAAATTAATTATATGACAAGTAACCATATTAAACTCCATGTAATATTCGGACCAATAGGTTTTAAATATTTTGTGCAACTAATTTATTTAGAAAATGAAATATCCCATTTCATATCAACCATGGGTGACTCTCATAGTGAATTTGTATTACCAAATTACCCATTATTTTTCCCATTAATGTGTTTAATACATAGTAAGTCTTCATGTTTTCATTATTTCCCTATCTTTTTTATTCTCAAACACTTTGTGGTAAGATCCCCCAGATAATTTCGATAGTTGGTTTTGTTCTTGTTTAACCTTGATTAAGAAGTACATGTAATCATATGCCAATCTTTATTGTGGTTTTTAACCATTGGAAACATTTTAGGGTTTTATAATAATGTTATGTGGTCTAATTTTCAAATCACATAGTCATGATCTTTATTATATGTATTAAAATTATTAAATTTCTAGATTTTTTTCAGTAGGATTTTCCTAATAGAATTGTTTAATTATGAAAATGTGAAATTGTTGAATTATTGTACATTATATTGGGGTATAAAAAATTGTAGAATTAATAATGTTGGTATGATACCATGATTAGAGATAATTAATTTCTAAATTAATTAAGTATTTTGATGCCAAGAATAGAATAATTAATTGGAGGATTAATTATGAGATTTTGAAATTGTTCTTCTAAATTATTATTTGGTGAATTAATTATTAGATGTTGATATATAGAAAATATTAATTAATTGTCTAATAATTTGATCGACATAGATTAAATAATTTATGAACTAATTAATAGAAGTTGTGAAGGTTAATTTTGATAAGGTTATTAATTTTGATGTATCATTCCTTCTGTGATATAGTAATATTATGATATAAATGATATATATGATTATATTATATATATGTATGAGACTGAGTCTGATACATTCAAATCCTGTGGTGAATTTTTTTTTTGATATATATGGCTAGTACATGGTATTATGCTTCCAAAACCCGTGGTGATAAATCTTTTGATAAATATATATGTGATATTGTCTATTGCTTCAAAAAAACAAGTGTCCAGGAGATGGTCTAATACTTCTGAAGGCCATTTTGGCACACACACACACACACATATTTGTGTGTCTGTGTGAGAAAGACATGGTTTTATGCTTCTAAAATCCATAGTGTGATATATATATATATATATATAAATTTGTGTGTAGGGTGGCATGATTTTCTGCTTCAAAATTCAAGGAGGACTAAGACATGATGATCATGTCCCAAATTGTTGGAATGGAACTACGGACACAATTATCCATTTTCGAAATTGAAATAGAAATGATAATAAAATGAAATTTAATTAATTAATTGGGAATTCATAACGTGGATTGGATCAGACTACGAAAAGGGCCAAAGTATGTATTGATTTACATATGTCTATGGGAATATAGGGGTTTATGAACTTAAGTAATGATTAATTGTCATGGTGATAACTATTTACTTATTAATTTTAATTATTTATATATAAAATACCATATACTATATTTGACTGTATTTTTTAGACACAATTCACGGTGGCTTACTGAGTTTGACTCACACACTACTCAGGAAACCAGATCATAAACTACATTTCCATTATTGTTGTAGGACAGTATAAGGGAAATGGAAGTAAGAAATATTTTTGGTTTGGGATAAAGATTGTATAAGGGAACATTTTACAGTTTAGGATCTTCTGAGGATTCATTTTCCACTTTATTCTCAGTTTCACTTTGAAAATTGAAATTAAAATTATCATGGCATGTTTCAGTTTAATTTTGACATTTTATTTCATTCATTTTTTGACTTGAGATATTTTTATTATGATTTTTAATATATATAATTCTAATATTTATTATTATTTCCACTAGTTTATTACTTTAAAATAGAAGGTATAGTCTCCCCATTAATTACTTAACATCCCATAAATGTTGATCTGTAGCCTCTAGCAAATGGGGAGGCACAATTGAGTTAAAATAGTGAACCGAATCAGGGAACCAGGGTGGGTCAGGCAAGCCAAGATGTTTCCCCCACATAGTAAAACATCCCCACTACCACAATCTACTAGTTAATTGGGTCTACTCAACCATGAAATTTGTTGATCAATTTCAAATAAAAAATGTCTCAGTACAAGGCCTGTCCTAAAACATATTTGACTCATGATCATCATACAAAACCCTAACCATTAAAAGTAATCAAAAAATATATGTTTTTAATAAAATTAGATATTAAATCACATTTATATTTATCAGGTAATCTAACCCCCATTCATATTTATCATCATCCACAAGATCAATCATCAGTCCTTACCTAAAGTCAAATTTTCCACTACACTGACATATTAAAATAAAGCTACTATTCATAAATACACATATGGTGCCACATCATGAACACCATATGAATTGTATTCATAAAATTAAAATTATAACACTAATCTACTACATTAACTAGTAAGTAAACGAATGATATATTAAGATACTTGTCATTTACAAAAATGTTGACCACATGATTAGAATCCAGGGGATAATATATGAGATGAGATAGATGGAATGAATCATGAATGAAAAAAAAATATTGAATTTATAATTATTAACAAATAATACCAACAATATATTTAATCACCATCTTCTCCATATATATAGAAATCAACATCCTCTACCTCAAAATATATTGATTCCAAAAAAGGGGTGAAACCCTTAAAAAAATAGGTCAACCATATGAAACAAAAGTGTATTGAGTACTTAGATTCCATATATATTTTTATAGATATACACAATCTCTAACCACTTCAATATGGTGGGTGATTCTCCCACAAAACACCAAAATATATAAAACCATCTCACTATATACCCTTCAAAATAATTATAGTACACTCATAAAATTCATTGATCTGATGATAGTATAATTTTAACAAATTAAACTGAATATTAAGGCATTTGGTAATCCTGAATATATGTAAGATGTGAATTAGGAATAATAATCCAACATTATTATTCTAATAACAACGTAAAGATTTAATTTCTAATAGATTTATAATATTATTTGTTCCATAATTGAATGGGTTACCATAATAGATAATAAATTAGTTACCATCATCAATTTGTTTAAATGATCCAAATATCACATTTCAACAATGAGAATTAATTGACTACCCCATTAAACAATTCATTATCAAATCAAACCATTTCTATATTGAAATGGGTAACAAATTATGAGGCCCCATGAATCAGTAATGTATTTATTTCAAAATATGACTAGTTTTTAATTTAAAATGAAATATAATTTTTACTTCTTCATTCCAAGAAATCAATACTACCTATATTTTTCCTGGTACATCTTGGTATTCGTTGGGTTAATTTTCAATTATAAGGTGTGTGAATCATGTATAATCTACCCATAGACGATCAGTGTGTCTTCTGCCTGAAACATTATATAATGAAAATATAAATTATAATAGGACCTATTAGGTTGTGTCTCCCTATAATATATAGGTTCACAAAAAACATTTCATCCAGGGCCAGCAAACATTATATCATTTACCCTCTTGAGGAGTGAATGGTTAAGGATAAAAGAAATCGTAATTTCCAAAAAATAACATTCCCTTACATGGAGATAATTTCCCATTGATAATAATACCATATTAAATTATCTACTAGCCTCTAGATCCTTATAAACCATAAAAGTTAAGCGTAGAACATCATCCCCACATTCCCCTTCATATGGGTTTTTATCATCTTGACGTTAGAGAGTTAAGGTTATCAATTGACCTCCTCTACCGAAGGATGAAGTCACACTAAAAAAAGATATACCTGAGGTTCATGTAGTCTATATACACTATTAACATATAACAAAATAGAATGTGATGTATATATCAAAAACTTTTCTCTATAAAATCCTCATAAAAATCTCATGTTTAATAATTCTACTCATAGTCCTCAACTTTAATATGCCATAGACCACTACATGATCATTTTTTATTAGAACTATACACAGACAGACTCAAAGAGTACATATTACAATTTTTTTTGTGAAAAATATTTTCACTATTCAACCATCTCTTTTTTATTATAAATTTTCATATCGCAAGGATCATTCCACAAAAAATTTATCACATTCAGTGATAGGTCCTTTATCAGTGATTATTGATTAGAGAAGTGCTCAAAAAAATTCTATAGTATTTCAAAAATCCTAGAATGATATTTATATGTAATAGTTATAGGGTCACTGATATGAACCAATTTACTTACCATTATTAGTTTTAACTGATTATCATACACCAGATATACCATTCCCTAAAAATATAACCTCTCAGATCTAAAAGTGATTCATCCAGAGTATGACTTATAGTCCAGTCACATTTATTGTACCTATAACAACATCAAAAAAATCAGGTATGAGCATACCATATAATTGATTACATGTGAATCTAATAAAAAACTAATGAACAAAATGGTTAAATATAATGATATAAGACCTAATTTATAATTACAAAAACACTATTGGTGTGTTTGTCAATATAAATGACAACCAAACATAGATAAACAGACTATAAATATTTTTGAAATTAGTAATATTTTTTATCAAAAGGTATAATTCATAACTGGTGATAACCCATTCTCAATCTATTTCGAGAAAACTACATTTCATTCATCAGTTGGTGAAAAAGATCATAGATATGAGGAAGAAGTTATTGGGGTGTGATCTTTACTTTTTTTAACCATTAGTAATCCATTAAAAATAAAAATTATCTACTACACTTATTATAAAAAACATCACCCAAAGGGAAATTCCTCATGTGAATAAATAACTTCTCCTTATGATCCTACTATTCCAAATTAAACTCTTTAAGACTTATTGTTTCC
The DNA here is from genome assembly GCA_963277665.1 of Viscum album. NCBI lineage: Eukaryota > Viridiplantae > Streptophyta > Magnoliopsida > Santalales > Viscaceae > Viscum > Viscum album. The sequence goes on along the minus strand of OY728134.1, from coordinate 738,749,203 downwards.
AAATTGTATGGAGGAATAAATGTGTGATCCATATCAAGAAAAACATTATCCTAATCATGACCTACATTGTAGGCAGTAACCTCAATATGTCTATATGATAGTTGTATTGGACCCAATATACAATAAGAATAATGTGTATCCATCATTTATGATCGTAATATAAAAAAAACATTCCAACATGGATAAAATCAAAAATAACTATTGATGTTCAAGTTACACATGCAAAACCAAAAAATCCAACTATCTAAAAAATGGTATAAGAGTCACACATAATATATGTGAAAAATACTAACCTATGATAGTTGTTGATATGTTTTCAATAATGTGTTATCCAATACATAAATAGGATCAAATAAAAACATTTAATAATTTACATGAAAATATACCATCGAAGCTGATATACACTGATGATGAGGGAACACATTATAAAATCTTTCGATATACTTTGATCACACCACTAACTGTGTATCAATAGTCACCCCACCACAAAGATACACTATAATTAATAACAAATAATCAATAAACTAGTTAAATATAAATAATCATGAACCACTAAAATAAAATAGTGTATATTACAAGTTAGATTGAATAAAAAATTATAAAACAATAATTGTATGGCACAAAGATATGATTAGATGGTTTTATCATGATGAAATAAAGATAGACTACATAATGATCCTATACCCTTTCATAATGATAATTTTATACCCTACGAATAACTACTAAACAACGTATAAAACCCAAGAATATGTGACCACATCCATTATATAACTAGATAAAATAATTTTATCTACGAGCATGTGGTATGGAACTCAATGTAGTCAATAATCCATGATTTTGACCATCAGCGTGTCCACTAACTACTTTAGATGTGATGGGAAAAAATTATAGATTTTCTATAGGTCGGCTATAATGAATCATTAATAGTGGTTTCTAGTAGTAAGATTTGGAATATGAAAAAATAATAAACTTATAACACAATGAATAAGTCCAAAAATTTTATGAAATAGAATATCCATTAACCTATCTAGTCTTTTGTTCACCACATTGATGGGAATCACTGAAACATCACTTATGTCAAACTAATGATCCAATCGTATTGCCTATATAAGAAAAAAACTAATTAAATTTTTACCATATACTCGTATCCTCTCAAAAATAATGTATTAATTTATATAAATTGAAATTATGTAAGATGTGAGATGTTCCCAAGATATCGAATTGGATGTCATAGATAGTCTTATGATCGACCCTACCTTACAGTCTAATCACGTTGTATCGATTAAGATATAAAATGAAACAAGGAATTATAGTCTATATATTTCATAAAAAAATTCCCCCTAAAATTGATGTATAAAATTACAATCCTTATCATTTAACAGCATAACTGGAAATACAATATCAATGAAACAATCCTAAAATCCTTTCCAAGATAACGCTTATTTCTCATGTTCGAATACTCGAACTTCCAAATACTATTTCCCCGGTACACAAAAAAGAAACTCAAAACCCAATATCTCTAAAAAACCCATTTAATGATATAATACAAAATATTAAATATTTATTAATAGTAATTATATAGAAATATTCATTATAAAAATATTATGTAATCATTAACTCAAAAATATAATAGTTTTAACTAATCTATTTTATTATAATATTTTATTTAAATGATCAATTTGTAAATTTTATAATTTTAATTATATTAAATGAATATTTATTTTCAAATTATAATAAAAAATATTAATTAATATTAAATTTTGGGATTATATGAGAAAATATTAACATTACATAGAATAGTTAAAATACTGATTTTAGTTAAAAATGGTTATTCTTTTTTATAATAATGTATTTTAAAAGTCGAAATTTATTATAAATATTATTAAATGTAAAATTAATATTATTTAGTAATTTTTTTTACACATAATTACATTTGAATCATCTTTATATTATATTTTATATTATGTTGTTTTTAGAGTAAAAAAATGTGGTTTTCCAAAAAATTGTTTTAGTATGTATAATGCTAATAAATATTAATTAATTAAAATAAAAAATATTCATAAAAGTATTAATTAATTTTTTATATTAAATATCTAAAAAAATTAATTTTTATTCATACAATGTTTATTATTAGTAATATAGTTAATATAATGTAATCTATTTCTATAAAAGTACACTTCTTGAAATCCCACCTTCACATCGTATATGAGAGTCTGGTTTAAATTTCAATTTTTCCAATTAAATAAATTTAATTTGAAAAAAATGAATTCCATAATTTTATTAATAATATTTTTTTATCTAATAAAATAAAAATATATTTTTACATAAATTAATAGTGAAAAAACATAATTACCACAAATAAGATAAATATTTTTTCACCACGAGCTTAAAATAAAAACGTGTTAAAATAACCAAAAAA